>OZ030022.1:71702500-71882500 GCA_964023405.1 Apodemus agrarius
AACTACCAACTATCCCCGTAGTCTACAGCAGTCTCAACAATGTTAAAAGTCCATAGTTCAAAGTCTCTTCTGAGATTCATCCAATCACTTAAGTGTAATCCCCAAAGACAGGAAATCAGATACACAAACTCCAAACTCTGCATGTCCACTGCTGATGTCAAAGCAGTCTTCAGATCTCCAAGTCCATTTTCATCTTTGTTGACTAAAACAAACTTTTTCCCAGGCTGGTTCCACTCCCTGTTAGCAGCTTTCTTCAGCAGATAGCCAATAGCTCTGGCATCTTGAACATCTTGAGGTCTCCAAGGCAACTTCAATGTCATAGCTTCTTGTTTCAATGTCTGGCATTCATACATGATCTTCTGGGATCTTCCAAAGGGCTGACATTACTTCTCCAGTGCTCTGCCCTCTGGAGTATTCTAAGCTCAGGTTGATCTACTCCACTGCCATGTTGTTCTTGGTGATCATCCCACGGTACTGGCATCTCCAATACGCTGGGGTCTTCCGGCAACTAGGCTTCACCAATAGCCTCTTTTAGGCTCTCTTCATGGTGTTAAGCCTCAACTCTTTTGCATGACCCCTTCAGTCCTGGGCTATCAACTAACTGAGGCTGCACCTTCACCAATGCCTCTCAAAGTGCTGAGCCTTAGCTGTTCTTCATAAACCCTTCATGCCTTCAAAATCAGTATTACCTGGATGACTCCTACACATTACCAAGAACAGCTGCAGCACGAGGTACAACCTTGGCTATCTCTGGAGCAAAGCTTCTTTGTGGTCTCTGAAAACACTTCCCGGAAGATTTCACCTTAGTGATGCTAGTCTCTTCTTAATCACTACTAATTTCTGAGCTCCAGCTAAGCAGCATAAATTGTCCCAGTAGTTCTTTCTATTCTGGACTCTAAACCCAGAGCCATGTGGCTCAAAGCTGCAGAGTTCTGCTGTTTGCTGGGGCTGGATCATGCCCCCTTATTCTATTACGTTATCACTAGCTTTCTGTTTTCCAACTCCTGTACTGCCTAAGATTGGCTGTGCTGGAACTTGCTATGTAGACCAAATGACAACTCAGAGATCTGCATGCCTGTCTTCTAAGCATTAGGATTAAAAGTGTGGTTCACCAAGCCTGGATTTAAGTTTTTCTTCACTTAGAATTTGTTCTGTTCTAGGCTGGCCTTGATCTCAGAGATCTGCTTGTCTTTGCCTCCTGGGATTAAAGACTTGTACTACCATGCTGGACCTAAACTTAGTTGGGTGGGATCTGATCCCACGGTCACTACTCACTTAATTCAATTTATTATGTTTGAACACAGGATCTAGCTCTATTTCACTTCCTGGTGCCCCTTTAATACTCAAAACTATATATTTTCTGTTTTTCCTTTCTTAAGCTTGCTATGCTTATTCAAAATGTTCTTCATGAGACTTAATCAGAGAACAAAGTCTATGATGGGCATCTCTGACACTTCCTTTATCAATGCAATTAATCTGAGGCTCTTCACCTTAGGCTAACCTCAGGCAGACTCTTCAAACAAGGGCAACAAGCAGCAGTGTTCTTCACCAAAATACTACAAAAACAGTCTCTAGGCCACATAAGTTCTTCTGAACTGATACCTCTTGGGCCAGGTCTGCATAATTCAAATCATGATTCTCAGTAACAAAATCTGCCATAGTCTTACTAGGTAAACCCATTAAGCCCCATTTAAAGCATTTCACTGTTTTCTAAATTCAAAGTCTCAAAATCCATATTCTTCAAAACAAAAGCATAGTCGGGCCTATCACAGCAATACCCCAATCCCTGGTACTAACTTCTGTCTAGTTAGGGTTGTACTGCTGTGAAAAGACACCATGACCAAGGCAAGTCTTATAAGGACAACATTTTATTGGGGTTGGCTTACAGATTCAGAGGTTCAGTCCTGTTGGGGGAAATAATAAAAAAAGTAGAATTGGCACATTCCAGCGCCTGTGCCTCTGCCCTGTTGGCCTAGCTGGCCATGCAATGACTGGCAATGGCCGACCTGTTTTTATCTCGTGGAAATTCTGACCCTGAACTCCACAATCTCTCCACCCAGCTTGCTAGGTTCCCACTGTTGAAGTCACTACCACGCCAATCCCGCACTTCAAATTCCCCCACAGCCTTTGTGGAGCATCTCACGCAAACTCACGCTTGGCCGCCATACCTCTCTCTCTTGAACCCTGACTAGCTGCTGCATGAAAGAAAATGCAACACAAACTTAGTTGAGAAACAATGCTTACTCAATCTCTGGGCACGACAACTAAAATCTAATCTTGTAAGTTTTATTAAAATCTGATTCCTCCAGTGGAGAATTCTTGCAGATCTGCCATGATACCAGGAAACTCTAGTAAGAAATCTTACCCCTCTTCCGACCCAGTTCCAAAAGAGACCTCTCTTCTGCTTCCTCTCTTCTTCAGTCCAACCTGGAAGTTCAGCATACCCGCCCAGTAATTGGCTCCTTTATTTATTAGGGGATTGGTTCACAAGAACAGCACCAGGCCCATCCACAGCACAGTCCATTATCATGAAGGCTGCTAGCAGAATTATGACTTCCATGCAGCTAGGATGAGGGTCTCAAAGCACACACCCAAAGTGTCACGCCTACTCCAAGAAGGCCACACTTTCTCCAACAGGGCCACACCTTCTGATCCTGCCACTCCCTGGACCAAGTAAATACAAACCATCACATAGGGTGAACTAGGGAGGCAGGCAAGCAGAATCAGTTTTTCTTTAATAGGTAATGATCCTTGAAGATAGGCTTGGGAATATGCAGATCTAAGGAGCTAGTGATTTGCTAAGCTAAAGTTTGAAACAGTCAATGGAGAACAGGTAGGAGAGGCCCCAAAAACCTGCTAAAGATAACCCTGGTAAGCTCAAGCATAGCAAAGAGTTAGGCTGAATGGAATAGGGACTGTTCAGCAGTACTGAACACAAAGCCAGGACCAAGGAAGCAGACCAAGTGGGTTGGACCAGTCCTGGTTTCTGGACTAGCTGAA
This sequence comes from Apodemus agrarius, assembly GCA_964023405.1. Classification (NCBI taxonomy): domain Eukaryota; kingdom Metazoa; phylum Chordata; class Mammalia; order Rodentia; family Muridae; genus Apodemus; species Apodemus agrarius. The sequence goes on from OZ030022.1 coordinate 71,705,501, forward strand.
ATTTAAAAACAGCTAACTCTAATTGAGAGCTATGAGAACTATATCACAAGATAAACTGTGCTGTCTGAAACAATAAACAAGTATTTGAAAGGACCAGTGTGAATTAGCACCATTTACCAAGAGGCCTGAATATATAATCTATTCAGGGTAAGGTATCACTGAAATCAAAATATCTGAGTCATCGAAGGGTCTGTTCACTACAGATGATATCAAAGAAACATAGCTCTTCCATCTAATAGGTTTATAATCTTATTGGGAGGAAAAACAGACAAATTCAAGAAAAAAATTTAAAAAGATACTTATCTAATCCTAATTTTAAAATAATTCAAATAATTTGGAAACAGAAATGGTCAGGATCAATGTTAAATGTCCTTCAAATGCAACTTAACACAATGCAGCCTAATAGCATTCTGTGTCTAGGGTTGGTATAGTGTTAGCTGTATACTTCTTGAGCCATTACTACAAACGATTAATTAATATTCCTGGTGCCAGAGACATCAAGGTTTTTATTACAGAGAGAGAGAGAGAAAAAAAAAAAAAACATATCTATGAGAAAGCAGGGCCAAGACATTTGAAGACATTAGCAGTGTATGGAGGCATTTTCTATTGGGCCTTTATATGCTCTTGAAGGAAAAATCAGGAAGTCTGGCAGAACCACAGAGAGGACAAGAAATAAGACCCAAGGGAAAATGAAAAACTAGAATTTCCAAAACTGGTAAGGGAAATCAAATAAAAAACACTAATCAAAAATAAAGCAAACATCTATTTACTCCCCTGTTCCTTGTCTATCCTTGTAGTTCCATATCTGGAGAAAACAAGGACAAATGGATTAATAACCACATAGGTATAACAATTTGCACTAATACAGTCTCATCTACACAGGGACAATTTTTATTGGCAAGTGCTAATAACAGAAGGCTGCCAATTCACTACAACCCTTTCAATCATGGGTAACAATGACAGGAGCATGTGGGATTGAAATTTTGGGTGTCATTTTGTTTTGTTTTGTTTTGTTTTTTGCTTTTTTTTTTTTTCCAAGACAGGGTTTCTCTGTGTGTAGTCCTGGCTATCCTGGAACTCACTCTGTAGACCAGGCTGGCCTAGAACTCAGAAATCCACCTGCCTCTGCCTCCCAAGTGCTGGGATTACAGGCGTGCGCCACCACGCCTGGTTTTGTTTTGTTTTTGAGACAGTCTTTTTTTTTCTTTTTTTGGATTTGGTTTTTTTGAGACATGGTTTATCTGTATAGCCCTGGCTGTCCTGGAACTCACTCTGTAGACCAGGCTGGCCTCAAACTCAGAAATCTGCCTGCCTCTGCCTCCCAGAGTGCTGGGATTACAGGTGTGCATAATCACCACCGCCTGGCTTGAGACACTCTTACTTTAAGCCTTGGCTGGCTTGAAACTCACTATGCTAAATGACTGCATTTAAAATAGGGGAAGAGAGAACATGTTTCCTCCATTATAAGACCCTCCTAGTAAGATTTCAGGGGTAAAATAAATAAAAGAAACCTTCCAAGAATATGTACTCAGTGATCATAAGAGCTTCCCAATAGGTACTATCTTTGAAATGGTTCTATCATCTTCCAATAGCAACATCTTGTATTGAACCTCCCCATCAAAAATTACCCTTGAGGTGATACTCAAACTGAAGAACTATCTAACAGAAGAACTTCTGAACAAATGCAACCTTACTTCAGACTTTTGTTTGTGGCATCAAATCCTTCACAATCTGAAACTCTTACTGGGTATTCATAGAGCATGATCTCACCCAGCACTGTTCTTACAGTCTGGTAATATAACATCTTCAAAGTATTCTATTCTCTTAGATAAGTAATCTTTTTGAAAGAAAAATTAAGCCATATTTTAAAAGTTTGATTAATGGAATTGCACCAAACGTTGCTTAACCATAAGCTTATATAAGGTAATATAGACAGACATTACAAAAAAAGCATAGTGTGAAAATTCTTTGAGAAACCATTACTTTCAATCTTCATGGAGAAAAACTGAGCTACCATTAGAATATCCCACTTACATGGATCATAAACTATTACAAAAGATAGACACTATTAACTTTTTTTTTTTTGGTTTTTTTTTTGTTTGTTTGTTTGTTTTGTTTTTTTCGAGACAGGGTTTCTCTGTGTAGCCTTGGCTGTCCTGGAACTCACTCTGTAGACCAGGCGGGCCTCGAACTCAGAAATCCACCTGCCTCTGCCTCCCAAGTGCTAGGATTACAGGCGTGCGCCACCATGCCCGGCTGACACTAGTAACTCTTAATTCTATTAATTATGCACATGATTTTATGTAAATGTACAATTAATTCCCCAGTATGTGATTTCTTTATGAAATTAGCATAAGAAATAAAATTATTTTAACTTTTTGGAAAAGCTCAAAGTTCAGGTGATTTTTCTTAAGAAAATTACTATCTCACAAGCTGCTAATATTTATATTCATTTTTATACTTCCCTGCCCCAATTCATCAACTAGACAGAATATAGCCTAAAAAATAAATTCCAGAACATTACTACTATCTGCATTAGAAAAGAGAAAGACAGCTGTGCTTTGAACAGGCCTACAACAATTTTAAAGACATACTATTGAAACAAATTATGTATTCTGCTTTTCATTATCTAAGATAAAATAGTATAATGAAAACATATAAATAAAATAATAATTATATAGTTTTTTTGTCATTTCAAAAGAACCAATCTTCTTGCCACTTTGTTACTTCAAACCCACTTATTAGATGAAATTAAATAGAAGTTAATGTGAAACAAGCAGGTATGTTATACAAGGCTCATTTTCCAATACTTCTACCTTTGTTCTCAATTCCAGAATATACTATATCTTCTCAGCAACAAATATTATTTAGAAAGCATTATCAAACAATGAAATGGTGCTTCTTAACCTCTTAACCCAGTGCCATGAACTTAGCTAAGCAACAACTATCCAAAAATATTAATTCTTATGACAGTCCTATGAGGTGTTAATACTAGTATTTTCACTGAGTACAGATGAGACTAGAGACTAATAAATCAGGCAGTCATATAACTGTTATAAGGTAAAACCGGTTGGCACAATGAGTAGTTTACGGTAACCATAATTAGGCTCAAGAGCGAGTTCTCTCCAAAGCTAGAAATTTGACTGGCTAGATGCTATTGGAAGAAGGGTCTGGTCTGCAAAATATCAGCATACTTTACAACAATGGGGGTGGCACACCTAAGTACGGATAACTGTTTCCTACAGTTTCAAAGCAATTTATACAAATAAAAATTTGCAAAATTTAAGTTGTACAGGGCTGTCTCATAATTGCATTACATGACTTTGCCCTTCCCTCTACTAAATATCAGACGTTTCTTCAAAACTTATGACGGGTCAACTTATTTTCCCCAGACTTTGACTGATTATTGGATAAAAATACCAGGGACATCTGGGTGTGGTGGTGCAAGGCTATACTCACAACAGTGGGCTAAGGCAGGAGTGAGGGTTAAAGGGTAACTTAGGCTATACAGTCTAATCTTATCACAAACAAAAAGAAGGGTGGACACTCAGGGCATCATATACCAAGTATTATACTCAACAGTGCACACACTCATTTAGTCTTCCTAATCCTGAAGTGAATATAAACTTTTTATTCATTATGCAGGCATGGACCCTCACACTGAGAACAAAGTTAAATAACTTCCCTAAAATCATAGCCCGTTTTGAAATCAACTCTTTTTGGTTACTCTTGGAAGCCACAATGGAATGGTGGGTAGGCTATGACTCCCCTCTCTATAAAAAATGTAATTCAGATGATATAAATTGTGAATAGAAATAGGGGTATGTATGCTGTAGGATCCATTAGCTCCTTGGCTGAGGTCAAGGGGCCACAGACACATAACATTTGTAAGGTATGAACATACAGAGTTATTAGAAGTGATCTGAACATGTGTGTATTTTTAGGGGAATAAGAGATCTGTGTTATGTTGTGTGCATTTTATGTGTTTTGTTTAGTACAATTCGCATTCTCTAGTGTCTAGATAGTACACAATTGCTTGACACTATCTCCTTTCAGCCAGTATGTTAGAGATGCATAAGAGGGCAGGGTGTGCCCCTTGTGATGTGTGGTCAGCGGTATCCTAGAGTAAAGTACACTGGAGATGATGGGCATTCTCCTGTGCTTGAATGGAGGTGTCCACTGGGATGTATGTCAACAGCGACTGCTGAAGCTGTGGCATAGAGGTAGTGTTTGAGACTGGGGGAAGAGTGACTAGGTGACTGTAGAAAATGTATATAAAAGGTACTGCATTGGAAAAAGTGTGGTGAACCTCGCTTGTGCATTTGTATGTGTGCCTGGTAATACTGAGTGCCAGAACATTTCCCTGTACACTGGGCCTGTGTATAGTGTGTGGAGAGGGAGTTGAAGGAGGTTCGATCATGAAATGGTTCATGCGGTTGCTGGGGACAGACCATGGATAAAGTGATTAGAGATCAGAGCCTCCTGGTAGTGACAGGGAATGATGTAAGGGATGTGGGTGACCCAGCTGGTTGACCTGCATAAGCTTCTGGTGTGGCCCGACGTAGTTAATAAGAAAGATGGGGTCTGGACATGAGGGGTGGCAGGTGGAAAAGTAGGCAGAGAAGACTGTAAGCCACGCGGTCTTAGGGGTAGGAGCTGCGTGCCCCTTGTGTCCGCGAGCTTTCACGCGTGGAACTGCTACTCACTTCCTCACCACCAGCCACACCGGGCCACCCTCCCCTCCACTGCTTGCCTGTCCTCTCTGTCCTCCGCTCTCTGGCGCTCCGCGCCACTCCAGGCCAAACTCACCTGGTGAAGGCGAAGTACATGAGGCTGATGATGGTGAAGCTGAGAAGGGTGATGGTGTGCGGCCGGTAGAAGAAGTCTATGGTGATGTCCTCCACTTGCTGCTCGTTGATCATGCGGAAATGCATCCTGTAGTTCACATCATCCTTGCTCAGAGTCCTGCTCCCTAAGCAGGACGCCATAGTTCTTCTCCCCGTCCTGCCGCGATGCCGGAGGCCCCAGCCCGAGAAGGCTGGGACCCAGGCAGTGACTGACCGCAGCGGCAAAGCAGCCCGACACCGGGGCCGGGGTGCTAGCACAGGGAAGGACTCGCGCGAGTCGTGGCGCCACCACCGCGGTCCTGGGCAGGGGGAGAACGCAGCCTGAGGAGGACGGCCCTAGCAGAACGAAGTCGCGGACCTCTCACTCTCTCCACGTTACCGCGGCGTGACGGATCCGAGGAACGCGGCGAACAGTCCCAGGACCGGCCAGACCCGGGCTGGCTCTGTCCCCGCCCCCGTTGGCGTCCCTCCCCGCGCCGCCGCCGATGGTCTCGTCCACTCGGGGCGCAGCTCACGTGGGGGGCGGCTCCGGCCGAGCGCGGCGAATCGCTGGCTTGCGAGCGCCTGTGCGCTGTGTCGCGGAGTAGGTTGCGCGGCCGCCGGGAAGCAGGAGCGCTAGGCTGCCGCCTGGCCAGATTCGGATCCGGCCTACCTGTACCCAGCAGCGCCGGGAGCCTCGCGGCTGGGTAGGTGCCCCGGAGAGGAGGTTCGGGCTCGAGAGGTGTGTCTCGGAACCTTGTGGTGGCCACGCCGCCGGGCTTGTTTATCAGCTCCAGACTGGAGCCGGGAGGGTGCCCCGGCTCTCTGCGGAAGTCCTGCGGGGTTAAAGCCTGTTGGTTAAAGAGTTCTAGGGACCGCGTGTGCGCTGCGGAGAGGCCCTTTATTACGAAGTGCACCTTTCATCCGAGGAGCTCTGGATTAGTTATAAAGATCTTGAACCTAGAGAAAAGCCTGTTTCCCTGTTTCGTGTTTCGGCTCTTGTTCCTCTTAAAAAAAAAAAAAAAAAAAAATGCCCGGCACAGCCGAGAACTTGAGTACTCTACTCTGAACTTGAGAGATTTTTAAGGATTTTTTTTCTTTTATCCACTTAATGTACATACCGCAAGGCGTTATACACGAGCGCACATCTTTACTAGTTTCTGAGCCCTTTGTGTCTGTATTTGTCCTGGACTCATTTCCAGTCAACCAACTGGAACCCTCCAAGCCTCTGGCTTGATGCTGAAAAGACCCTGGGAAGGTGGGTCTCCAAAGAGGACGGAGCTGTGCTGTTCTTAGGCGCGTCTTATCAATCATTGACATTGCTGAGACTCTGAAGTTTTGTGAAAGGAGTGCACTGGCTAGTAAAAGTGGAGAGTAAACATTAGTCTTTAGCGCTCAGATCTTTGAATGCAAATGGAAATTAACAGAGGCTACTAGGTGTGGAAAGGGTTGCATTTGATTCTGGATAGACTAGAATGAAATTGGGGTTCTGGGAGCTGCTTTGTAAGTACCCTAGAGTGCTTAGACAAATCGTTTTATTGTAATCCCCAGCATTATAAAAAAAAATACTTTGATGCTGAGAGTGGACCCCAGGTTAGACTATACCAGTGTTTTTTTTTTTCTAGCATAGCATATGTGGGGAATAAAAGCATTATGTGGGGAATAGTGTTTGAACCTCCATCATCGCGGCCTACAGTGGCATGGCCAGTCTTGACAGTCAAGCTATGACCCCCATGGGGTACATGTTTTAAGAAAGCTTACTTTTTGTTCATAACTGTCTTTGGCCACTTGTAGATTGGACATGTCTGGCTGTGCTGAAGCTTCTCAGGAAGCTTGGTCTTGTCTAAGTGACATAACTTAGTTCCCTCTTTAATGTAACTATTTTGGAGACCAGAGGAAGTTTGAGGGGGAAAGTGCCAGGTTTGGAAGCCCCTTTCCAACTAAGAAAGAGAGAGAGAGAGAGAGAGAGAGAGAGAGAGAGAGAGAGAGAGAGAGAGAAAACCCCTATTCCATGAGGTTATCGCCCTCCTTCTTCACTTCAGAAGGAAAGATCTGCCTTGTACTATTCGATGTGAACTTCCCCAAACTATATCAAGAGATTAAATCCTCAAATGTTTGTTCCTATTCAGGGCATAAAACTATCTATTGGAATCCTCTGGTTAGAGGAACAAAACACAAAGAGGTAATTGACAGTTACATTTTAGTCGATAATACTCCTGGCTAACATTGAGCGTTTTACATTTGTTCATTTATTTGTGCCTCTCTCACACTTGAAGTTCATGGTAGCCTTGAACTTTGAGTAATCCTGCTGCAGGCTACTGAGTTCTGGGATCACAGGCATGGCCTCCCCACTCCATGCTCTATTATTTGGATTACTTTACTCTGTGTAGCCCTGACTGTCCTGGAACTCACTCTGTAGACCAGGCTGGCCTCGAACTCAGAAATCCTGCCTCTCCCAAGTGCTGGGATTGAAGGCGCGCGCCACCACCACGGCTCAGCATTTCTTTTAAAAAGCAGATTAATAGTTGATTTGGTTCTGTTGTAATTTGAGCATTTACAAACATTTTTTATTTAACGTGATTCTTTATTTTTAAATTGTAAGGCATATCTTTATTTTTCCAGTTCAGAAGTTCCTCTTTTGGTTGGTAGCTATGACTGGTTGTATTTTTGGCTTTTGACGTATTAGAAATTTTTGACTACCCCAGACATACTTGTTTAAATCCTTTCTTTTGGGAAGTAGTTTATTATCTATTTTTGGTTTTGCTGTTTGAATACTGTTTTAAATATGTGAGTAAATTAATCTTCCTTCTTTGATGGTTGTGTTTTTCCTTTGTAGATTAAAATGCCAAAGGGAAAAAATGGCCCTCTTAGCCCAGCAGTTATCTAGATGGTTCAACTCAGTTAAATTGAATAGCTTCAATAAACCCATACAAGTCACAAAACACTGTGCAAGACCAGGAAAAACACTGCCCTGCTTCTCCGCTCTGTTGTCCTCTGACACTTGCCTTCTCCAGTGGGGACTTAAGACTTGCAGGACTGTGTCCGCCTGGAACCGGTTCCAGTCTGCCAACACAAGTAGGGAGAAGAGTTCAGTCGGAAGCACTCTGCTCCCTTCAGGGAGGGAACAGCCAGAGAAGATACCTAGTCTTGAATCTGAGCTGCATCTGGAAGGTAATTCTGGACATTTGAGAAAAGTCCCCTTTTCACAGATAGTTTTGATCGTGCTCCATATTTAGATAATACTCACACATTTCACATTCTGTTTTTTACCAGGCAAAAAAAGGAAAAATGTTGGTTCTATTCAGTTCTATTAAACTGTTATTTTAATAAGTTCCTAGGTTAATTTGTGTCAGATTATTTTATAGCTAAGTGTATAAGATGTTTACTTTCTAAATATTTTATTTTATAGCTTCTTTTGAAAGGTATCCTTTTGGCATTAAGTAGAATTATTAGCGTTTAATTGATATATTTATCTTTGGAGTATACAATTTCCACATAGATACGTAACTGTGTAATAATGACTAAGTGGCAACAGTTATGTTACACCTCAGATTTCCCTTGAATTATTTTATAGTCAACCCTCTTTCCATGCCTCCTGCTATAGGAATCTATTGTTAAGCCACAGATAGAAAACTACTTCATTAGTAGAATGTGAACGGATGGTAAAAGGTGAGGCAGGGAAGAGAAACTGACTGTGAATGAGAAAGGATAATTAATAGAGTAAAACAATAAAAGATCATAGCCTGGGTTCCTTTTTTTTTTTTTTTTTTTTTTTTTGGTTTTTCCAGACAGGGTTTCTCTGTGTAGTCCTGGCTGTCCTGGAACTCACTCTGTAGACCAGGCTGGCCTTGAACTCAGAAATCTGCCTGCCTCTGCCTCCCAAGTGCTGGGATTAAAGGCATGAGCCACCACCGCCCTGGCTAGCCTGGGTTCCTTAAAGTGACAGTTTCAAATGTCCTCCATATGAAATTACATTAAAACAGCAGAGAACTACGTATCAAGGGCAGATTGGCACAGGGTGCAGGTGGTAGGAACATAGAAATTCTCTTAAATGAGTAATCTGGAGATATTGGCATTGGGTCAGAATGAATAACACCAAAACTTTAGAATGTAGATTTGGGGTTTTTTAAAGTCATTCTTTCAGCCAAGTTCACGAATCATGTTAAACCCTGTGTCTCACAATGTGGTTGAACAGTAGGTCTTTACTATTCTTACCTCTTAATGAAGCAATGAAGAGAAATAGTTTTGTACCTTCATCAGACAAGGTGATTCAAACTTGTAATCTCAGCATTTAGGAGGCTGAGGCAAGAGGATTGCTGGGCTGTGTTCACTGTCTCAAAGATAGATTGAATACCTTGAACCTTTCCAGCAAGTTTCTTACCTTAGAGGAACAGTAGTTGTTCTCTCTAGAACTCTTAGATTTTAGGTTACTTGACGACCTTTATGGTGTGGGGGTCACCACTATTAGGCCATGCTGACCTCACACTTGCTGTGTTCCTCCTACCTTAGCCTGTACAGTGGAATGCTGGGATTACAGGTGTGGAGCATCATGCCAGGCTTAGACTTCATAAACATCTACTTATGGAATAATCTCAGTATTTAAGCAATGAAGCAATGAAAGACACAAAGTAGGGAAGATAGAATATTTATGGAAATAAATTTTGGGTTGTTTCCTTTTTTAAGATTTATTTTATTTTTAATTATACATATGTTTTTGGGTGTGTGCATGTGAAGGCAGGTGCCTTTGAAGCCCACAGGCTGGTATTGGAGGCTCTGGAATTGGAGTTAAGAATATTACGAACTGCCTGTTGTGGGTACTGTGATCCAAACTGCAAGAACAGTACTCTGTAGCCCCTTTATAGAAATAATTTTCTGCATGTACATGACGCTGCTGACTCAATTCTCTCTTTCTTCATGACTCCTGCAAAGAACTGGATGACTTGCCTCCATTGTCTCCGTTACAGCCAGTTTCAGAGGAGGAGGCTATTCAGCTTGCTGCATACTCTCTGCTGCCCCTCTCCTCCTTCACACTCGCAGATTACATAGACCATTCCCAGACCCTGCAGAAGCTAGTGCAGCTCGGTAAGTTTCTAACCTAGCAGTCATCCCTATCACATAAAGTGTTAGTCTGTTGACTCATGGTGCACCAATCTGTTTTCCATGTTATATCCCTGACCTTCCTCCCAGAGCGCACTGTCCTCATATGGATTATTCACTCAGCCTGTACCATAACTTTATATGCTAGCTAGTAGGTTATCCTTGAATCTAGGTAATTAAAGGCAGCCAGAGCCCTTTATTACACACTTCCATCTGGTCCTGTCTGTAATGTAGCACTGTGTTGTGTCTTTTTTGAGTCTGGTTTTGAGTACTTGATTTTCTCAGTAATGATCTTAGGGAGTTGACAGGAATTATATGGGTAAGAGATTGAAGAATCCAAGTTTCCCATATACAACCATACATAGTTCCCCATTTTTAGCTTGTACCTCAGCTTGGATATCTTAATCTTTAGGGACTCCAATTTCTTTGAGGTTATTGTTGTTTAATGGGTATTGAGTTAAGGGTTTCTATTGCTTTAATGAGATATCATGACCATGAAAACTCTTATAAATGAAAGTTGAATTAGGGCTGCCTTACAGTTCAGAAGATTAGACCCTGCGTGGCAGCATGCAGGTAGGCAGAGATAGTATTAGAGAGAAGCTCAGAGTTCTACATCTGGAACTGCAGGCAACAGGAAGAGTGAGTCACATTAGGCCTGGCTTGAGCACTTGAAACCTCAAAGCCAACCTCCAGTTACACACTTCCTCCAACAAGGTCACACTTACCCCAACAAGGCCACACCTCCTAATAGTACCACTCTGTGTGTGTGTGTGGGGGGGGCATCTTCATTCAAACCACCAGAAAGAAGTATTTCCTACTGAAAATACCTGGAGGTAGAAGTGTTTGAAGAAGTATTTCTTACTGAAAATACCTAGAGGTAGAAGTGTTTGAGATTTGACACTTTGTTGCATTTTTGGACTATTTGAGTAGACCTAAAAATTTAAAAAAATCAAATTCTGAAACTTTATTTCACATCTTGGTGTTGTCCATTTGAGTTATCTGTGAGCCTTTCAATTTCTTCTCCTTAATAAAACTGGTTTTATATTTTTCATTCCCTATATCTTGGAGAACTGGTTTTGTTTAGTTTGTTTGTTTAATCAGAAAGAGAAAAAGAATACCAGTGACTTACCAGAGACCCTCAGGGGTTGTCTTTGGTTTATTGTTTCCTCCCTCTCACCTTAACATTGATTTAGGACCTCCATATTCTGTCTCTCCAAGTTTGCTCTTATTCTCTATTATCTTTAGTTCTTATTGTCACTGAACAAGTGCAGGCACCTCCTACCTTGTTGAGTTTGTGTGTGTGTACATGTGTACATATAGAAGGCAAAAAATTTTTTTCATTTAATCGCTTGCATTTGTTTTGTTTTGATTCGGGTCAGGTTCTTTCCTTGTTCTGGACTCAAGATAGGCTCAGCTGATTGGCCAATGAGCCCCAGGGATTTATAGGTCTCTACTGTCTCCTCCTACCTGGTACTGGGATTACAACTACACATCACCCACCAATCTTTTTTTTATTTTTATTTTTTTTAAATGTGGCTTCTGCCCAGCACTTGGTAGGCAGAGGCAGGCGGATTTCTGAGTTCTAGGCCAGCCTGGACTACAGAGTGAGTTCCAGGACAGCCAGGAATACACAGAGAAACCCTGTCTCGAAAAACCAAAAGAAAAAAAAAAATGTGGCTTCTGGGGATCAAACTCAGGGCCTCAGGTATACATTCTGAACTATCTCTCTAGCCCCAACTTGATAACTTCCTATTCTTCAGCCATATTGGCCATGCAAAATATCTGTAGTGTTACTGTTCTTTCTGTAATGCAATTGACTATACTGGTTAACTGGTTAGTATCTTTACGCCTTCAAGGCCTTTGAATTCTCCCTACATTCCTGCTCATCTTATCAATCCTTGCCTTGCCTACTTCACTCTTTTGGTTGGCCACTAGGTGGAGAACTATTTCAAGTTCAGCAGCTTCTGAATCTGTTCTCTGGCCATACCATCTGAGAGACTCTTCTATGAGTTCCATCCTACCTGCTTTTTATGCCTGCACTAATCAGAGCATATAGTAATGTCTTACTCATGTTTGTGACGTAGTTAGCCAGGTGTTACCCAAATGTGTAAAAAGTAACCTATGTTCCCAAGAAACTTCATTGAGGCTAGGCATGTAATCCCTGCATAGGGAGCCAGAAGTAGGGAGATACCTGTGAGATCAAGGCCAGCCTAGTCTACATAGTGAGTTCTAGGCTATTCAGGGTTACAAATACCATTTTAAGAATAACTGGAAGAAGATAGAGATAAAATGACAAAAATAAAGGCTCTTTCACTAACCTAAGCATCCATCAGTTAGTGAATAATTAAAGGAAATGCAGTACACATATACACAGTGGGATAACAGTCAGCAGTAGCAGAGAATGAAATACTGTCATTTCCAACAGGATTGGCGGACATGCATACAGAGGCGTATTTTGTTAGTAGAATATGAATAAACCAAGCTCACAGAAACAGAGAAGAATGTTGGTTGGGGTAGGGGAGGTGACCATGGGGAGAAGTTGGTGGAAGAGTACAAAGTGTCCATTAGTAATCTCTAGAAATCTATAATGTATACTAAGAGTGTGTTTTAAATATATGTACACACACACACACACAAAATACATGGGGTGATACGTTAATTAGCTTTGTATAATCGAGAAACAGTGCATATATACCTAAAACATCTATTAAACCTCAGAATGTATACATTTTTTTAAGATTTATTTATTTATTTAGATGAATACACTGTTGCTATCTTCAGACACACCAGAAGAGGGCGTCAGATCTCATTACAGATGGTTGTGAGCCACCATGTGGTTGCTGGGATTTGAACTCAGGACCTCCGGGAGAACAGTCAGTGCCCTCAACCGCTGAGCCATCCCTCCAGCCCCAGAATGTGCACATCTTAAGAGATGCTTTCTGTAGTAAGTTCAGAGATGAGAGATGACATATGGTGTCTGCCTTGAGCAGCAGAGTAAGTTTCCTTTCAGAACAGCTTCCCAACCCTATAGCAGGTACTTAATGTGATGAAGAATCAACATGGTACTGACCTATGAATAATTTACAGTTTTACTTACAGTTTTGGGATATGTTCCAGCCATTCCTTTTGTCTGAGCTTATAATTTCAATAACATTCCTTTAGAAATTAACTGTACATGGCAGTAACCTAGAGGATCCATTATTGCTTGCCATTGTTTTTTAATAATAAATCCTTGGTCCTCTTCTGTTTATTTGCCTGCTTTTTCTGCTTGTTCTAAATACTAGGAGGCTAGTCCTGTGCACAGGGCTTCTAGGCAGCTTCTGCCAGGGCACTGTAAAGGCTAGAAGCACCAGGCCAGGTTATTTCCCTCATTCTGTTCTTTAGGTCTTTTAGCTTCTCCATGACAACAGCTTACTTTCATGTGTCCCTTCACTAATAACTAATAACCCTCTAGGCTCTGGAAAAGGACTGGTCTACTTATCTTTGTTGCTAGACATGCCTTTGTGTGTCCATTGAACTCTGCTCACACCATTGTATTACATTTCCTGCTCTGTATGGTAATATGCTTTCTATACTCTGACTGAGAATATGTAACAGAAAAAGATGCCATGCCAGGATCTGTTAGAGCATCTATTGCTCACTTTCTATCCCCTAGCAGAAGTGGCTGGATTTTCATTTTCATGGAATCGTGTATGAACCTTGTACTCTCCTGATGGGATTTCTTCCCACTGCTTCTAAAAAGCAACCCCACAACCAGGGTGTGATAGCTCATGCTGAGTGAGGCCCTCTAATGTGTAAACTCACTTGGAGTCCAAGTCTTTTAGGTTATTTTTAAAACATTTCCCCCATATATCACAGATTTTTGAAATTAGTTTACATCTCATTTTTTTGAAATCATTCATTGATTGCACTTGGTTTTGTTTTATTTTTAAGTTACAAAAGAATTACATATAATCAGTTGAAAGGATGGTTTTCAAATGATACTACAGGCTAAAATCAAAACATGATGCAGGTATAAAATTATAAGCTCTATAGTTAGGTGGCAAAGTACTTTATCTAATTGACAAATATGATGGACTGGATGTTAATTGTATATCATACTTTGTAATTTACATAATGGTTATGCTCAATTTATATCTGAAAGAAGAAACTATTTTTGGCAGAAGAGGTGAAATATTTGGAATTGATTATAATGCTTTGAATTAGTCCAGCCCCCAAAATTGGGAATCTATGTCTTAGAACACTAAAGATTCTTACCCCCCCCCCAAATTGGTTTTTGATCAATCACTAAAGAGCCAATGGCCAATGGCTAGGCAGATAGACCGAAGCGGGACCTTTGGAACTAGAGAGGAGAGGATACTCTCCATGATTCAGAGGGAGACAGATCAGGTTGAGAGCTGCAGAAAGAAAATCATCTGAAATGTAGGTGAGAAAAAATGTGGCCCCCAGAAGGGCTGACCAGATGCATCTTGGCCAACAAAGACTAGGGAGCTGCCCAGAAGGAGCCAGGGCAACAAGGATAAAATAAAGAATTAGAGGGCGTAAGCCAGGAAGGATGACAGGAGGGAAATGTGTGGTAGCTGCGGGGAAGATTAGAACTCCTCAACCTTTGAATTAGTTAAGGCATATTAAAATTAACTGGTGTGTGTGGGTGTGCACGCACGCATGCATGCATTTCATTTGAAAATCCAGATAGCTCCTAGGCAGGTAAAATGATGGAGCATGACCCGCCAGGAGCAGAGCAGGCTAACTCACTACTGCTACATTATTGAATTAAAATGTCATCACTAGTGTGTGGTAAATTGTTTTAGTTTATTCTGAGTTAGTTTCTGGTCTCTATTCCATGTGGGAGTGTGGTGTACATGGTGTGCATGTAATAACAAGAAATTTAGATTTGTAATTATATTTGCTTCTAAACTTGGTGAATGGATATGATTTTTTTATTGTGGATACTATTATGAAAAATGGTATTTCGTTGCTTTTATAAGACATATATAGCTGGGCAGTGGTGGCACATGCCTTTAATCCCAGCACTTGGGAGGCAGAGGCAGGCAGATTTCTGAGTTTGATGCCAGCCTTGTCTACAGAGTGAGCTCCAGGACAGCCAGGGCTATATACAGAGAAACCCTGTCTCGAAAAACCAAAAAAAAAGAAAAAGAAAAGAAAAGATAAAACAAACAACAACAAAAACAAACCATATATAAAGGTGCCTTTAGAAATAATTTTAGAAAGTGGGTTTTGTGGTACTGAGTATTGAACCTGTGGTTTTATGGATACGAAGCAAACACTCTACCATTGAACAACCTCTCTAGCCACCACCTCCCCCAGACAGGGTTTCTCTGTGTAGCTCTGGCTGTCCTGGAACTCACTGTGTAGACCAGGCTGGCCTCGAACTCAGAAATCTGCCTGCCTCTGCCTCCCAAGTGCTGGGATTAAAGGCGCACGCCACCACCGCCTGCTTTTGTTTTCTTTTATCTTTTTATTTTAAAATAGTCTCTTCAAGTTTCACCATGGACCATGAACTCACCATATAACTCAGGCAGGCCTCAAATTTATAATCCTGACTCAGCCATCCAAGTAGCTATCAACATGATTTAGTGACTTTGTCTTTGGGGAAAATTTAAGCACAAACATTTTTGTCTTTTTTTCTACATTGGCCTTTTAACATATAAATTGATTCATCAGTATTCATTCATTCATATTCATCAGTAATTTTTTCTGTATGAAATTAATTTCTGAATAAGAAATTATTCTCAAACCAGCCCTTTTCATTTGTTATAGGAGTGGATTTGTCTAAGATAGAAAAACATCCAGATGTTGCCAACCTCCTTCTAAGGCTGGATTTTGAAAAAGACATTAAGCAAATACTGCTATTTCTTAAAGATTTGGGTTTAGAAGATAACCAACTGGGACCATTTCTAACAAAATATTGTGCTATTTTCTCTGAAGACCTTGAAAATCTTAAGACCAGGTAAAGTTTGAAATGATTGCCACATAACCTAGGAAATACTTATGGAAGAATAACTTATATATGTGTGAGAAACTTTCTGGTCTGCTGTTCAAGGATCTACTGGGTGAGTATGATTGATTGCATATGTTCAGCCCAGGGAGTGGCACAATTAGAAGGTGCGGGCCCCATTAGAGTAGGTGTGTCACTATGGGTGAGAACTTTTAAGACTTAAGCTTTAAGAGCTTCATTCTAGCTGCCTGGAAGCAGCCTTCAGATGAAGATGTAGAACTCTCAGCTTCTGCACCATGCTTGCCTGGATGCTACCATGTCCCTGCCTTTATTATAATGGACTGAACTTCTGAACCTGTAAGCCAGCCCTAATTAAATGTTGTCCTTTATAAGAGTTGCCTTGGTCATGGTATCTGTTCACAGGAGTAAAACCCTAATTAAGACAGTGAATATCAACAAAGTTATTTCATTGCTACTTCATAACTATAACTTTGCTACTGTTATGAATTATAATGTAAATATCTAATATACAGGCTATTTGACATGTAAGCCCTGTGAAAGGGTCATACAGCCCTCTGCCAAAGGGGTTGTACCTTCATGGTGGAAATCCCATGTGTCCTGTACACTGGTATTGTGTACAGAGGCCTTGGCAGTTCCTTGAGATAATAGTAAATTAATGCCATTTCTGTGAAGTAGGAAAAAAAAAAGCTCAAAACATCTGCATTTCTTACATTGAACATCTTAGTTAAGGCATCAGACTTAGATGACTGGTGCTTTTTCATCATGGGACTCAGACTCCTGTGATAGAAGTGATCATGACACAGGAAGGAGTGAAAATTTCACACCCAGCATCCTGGCTTCAGGTATAGATTCCTTCACCATTCAAAAGCCAGTGTGTCTCATTGCTCCAGATTTATTCCAGTAAAGCATGAATGTCAGACAGTGGGAATCATTTGAGAGGTTTTGCCATGATTATTACAGGAGGCATAGAAAGTTTGAGTAATTTACCCAAGATTAGACACACAGTATAGTATAAATGGAAAAACTATGACTCTAACCAAAGTGGCCAGACTCCTGGATCCTGACTACTTACTGTACTTAATGATGTAATGTAGCTTCTCGCTATAATTAGTTATGTGAAAGAAACATATGTATTAAGGAAGCAAAGTTTCTTGCTCAAGTTGTCACATAGCTAGAGAAATGCTTATTAGAGTCTTTGTGGAAACTTCATGTATAGATTCAAAAGGATATATCGTAAACAATATTCTACTGAATAGGCAGATTAATAATAATAATAATAATAATATTTAGTTAAACTTGGATTCTGGCTTGGCTAGATATAGCAGTCTTATTTTCTACAATATCCAAAATCCAAAATTATTTTATTTTCAATGAAAATAATTTAGTGTGTATAATTGTGAGTCCTTTATAGACTTTCCAAAATGAATAGACTGCATATTAATTATAGATATGGTAATACAAACTTGTAATTCCAGCACTTGGGAAACTAAGCTCAGAAAATGAAAAGGTCAAGGCCAACCTGGGCTAGGCCCTAAGACCATATCTTTTTTGTTGTTGTTGTTGTTGTTTTTTTGTTTTGTTTTGTTTTGTTTTTTTTCCCCGAGACAGGGTTTCTCTGCGTAGCCCTGGCTGTCCTGGAACTCACTCTGTAGACCAGGCCGGCCTCGAACTCAGAAATCTGCCTGCCTCTGCCTCCCAAATGCTGGGATTAAAGGCATGCGCCACCACCACCCGGCCCTAAAACCATATCTTAAAACCAAAAAATATGTCTGGAAACAGATGACTCAGTGGATAAAATGCTTGCCATCCAAGTGTGAGGGCCAGAGTATGTATCTTTAGAAGCCATATAAAGCCCAATGGCATGACACCTGTTGGTGATATGGGAAGCAGAGACTAGAATCTCCTGGAGCTTAGACCATAGCTAACCTGGCTTTCGTGGGCATGAACAGTAAAAGACACTCTCTCAAAACAAGATGGAAGGCTAGAACCTACCCCTGAGATTGTCCTTTGACTTGTACATGTGCACCAGAACATGTTCATGCCTCCTCATTGTACATATATAATGTTTTTTTAATTTAAAGATACACCCCCAGTGCCCCTATGGTTCTGTGGTTAAGAGCACTGTCTGTTCTTACAAAGGACCTGAGTTCAATTCCCAGCAATCACATGGTTGCTCACAAACATCTGTAAAGAGATCTGATGCCCTCTTCTGGTGTGTCTGGTGTAGTGACAGTGTACTCACATACATAAAATAAATAAATATCAAAAATATTAAAAACTCATATATTTGGGGCTGGAGAAATGGCTCAGCAGGTAAGAGCACCGACTGCTCTTCTGAAGGTCATGAGTTCAAATCCCAGCAACCACATGGTGGCTCACAACCATCTGTAAAGAGATCTGATGCCCTCTTCTGGTGTCTGAAGATAGCTACAGTGTACTTACATATAATAAATAAATAAATCTTTAAAAAAAAAAAAAAAAAAAAAAGATACACCCAAGCCGGGCATGGTGGTGCACGCCTGTAATCCCAGCACTTGGGAGGCAGAGGCAGGCGGATTTCTGAGTTCGAGGCCGGCCTGGTCTACAGAGTGAGTTCCAGGACAGCCGGGACCACACAGAGAAACCCTGTCTCGAAAAACAAAAACAAAACAAAACAAAAAAAGATACACCCAGAAGTATATTAGAATTGTTTTCTGATTTAAAGTAAATGAACCCTGAATAAAATTTTTGGGTGTTTCTCTTGCAAAAGTGTCCATATTCAGGCTACTATTGAGTATATTTATTGATCTTATGGGGGAATTATAGGATACTTTTTTAAAAATACCATTTTAGCACTGATTATACTTAGAAGTTTGTATATATGTGTATGTGTATATATATATGTATATATGTATGTATGTATGTGGATACACATGTAAAAATTGATGAGATGGATGTGGAACACAGGAAGAGTTGGGGTAGAAATTATTTAAATACAGTACTGCTTTCTGAAATAACGTCAGTAAATATTTGTATGTATGTATATGTACATATATGTATGTATATATGTATATATGTGTGTGTATATGTACGTATATATACATATATATATATATATATATATATATATACTTTGCTCTATTTCTCTAGGAAATGTTTATCATGCATATGTATATGTTTTATTATTTCTTTAGAGTAGCTTATCTACAGTCAAAAAATTTCAGTAAGACAGACATTGCACGGATGGTCAAAAATGCACCATTTCTGTTGAGCTTCTCCGTGGAAAGACTAGATAACAGACTGGGATTTTTTCAGAAAGAACTTGAACTGAATGTGAAGAAGGTAAGGAAAAAAAAAAACAAGTGAAAGGAAATGCTTTTCCTCTTTTAGTTATCCTTAAATATCATGTTTCCAAGTGCCTGGCCTACACAGATCCTATTACTGCATACTTGTGTACAAAGATGACTTAGGCTGAGGAGGCTCCATCAAATTGCTTCCTAAAGTGTCGAGCGGTGGTGGCGCACGCCTGTAATCCCAGCACTTGGGAGGCAGAGGCAGGCAGATTTCTGAGTTCGAGGCCAGCCTGGTCTACACAGTGAGTTCCAGGACAGCTAGAGCTACACAGAGAAACCCTGTCTCGAAAAACAAAAACAAAAAAAAAAAAAACCAAAAAACAAAAAAAATTGCTTCCTAAAGATTTGTTTCTATCTCAGATTTTTTTTATCAACCCATGTTGTTGATGTCTATTTTGAAGATTCCTGTCATTTATTTGATTGGGTCATATTGTGAATTTTAGCTTTGCATTCCTTATAATGCCTTAGTTTTCCTAACTAGTTAAATGTGTTTATATAGTGACAGTAATTATTATTATGTTTTAACTATAGACTAGAGATCTGGTTGTTCGTCTACCAAGGCTACTAACAGGAAGTCTGGAGCCTGTGAAGGAAAACATGAAGGTAACATAACTTGAAGCTGTAAGAAGCTAAATACTATACTTAAGGGTTTGGGGTTTTTTGTTTGTTTGTTTGTTTGTTTGTTTGTTTTTGTTTTTTTAAGAATAAAGACTGAGGTTGGGGATTTAGCTCAGTGGTAGAGCGCTTGCCTAGCAAATGCAAGGCCCTGGGTTCGGTCCTCAACTCTGTTAAAAAAAAAAAAAAGAATAAAGACTGCTGTTGTCATCATGCCAAAACAAAACCTTTAACAGAACTTTTAGCAGAAATGTGTTGTGTTTCTGTGAAGAAACCTGTTTGTTAAGGAGGCAGAGTTTCTTGCTCAGGTCGTCACGTGCTCTTAATAACTAGAGAAACGTGTTCAAAGTCTGTAGAAACATCATAAAACACAAAAATGTTAGCAGAAATTATTTCTAAAAGTAAAAAATGACAGTTTATTTTAGGCTGTGTTTTTTGCACATGCTACCTAGTCTACCTAAATCTCCTGCAGACAATAGGACCCATGATCCTGAAGCAGTAAGGAATAAATGGGACCTGGAAACTACTTTTTTGTTGCCTGGTATGATAGGCAATGTCTGTGCTTCCTGGCCTTGTTCCTATTCTGTGAAAACATTTTGACTATTCTGTAGTGGTTCTGATTTAGCTTTTTTGCAATCTCCACAATGGCTGTCCTTACTTAACTACAACTATGCAGTGCATAAGCTGGGCAGCTTCTGTTACTGACCAAGGCAGCCCAAGCCAATAGTCACTATGCTGACTACTTTCTAGTTGGGCCTGTCTCCCAATTTCACTGGGACTGTGGGAAGCAGTCACAGCATTGAGATCTGTTCAGGCAGTCGTCCTGTCATCACACGTTCCAAATCTCCTAAGCTTTAATCAGCTAGCTGCAGAGATGCAACAGGTGCCAGGCATACACTGGAGCTTCAGCGCTCAGGCTTTACAGCAGTGAATGGGAGATAGGTCTCCAAAGACCAGCTTGTTCCTGGAATCCAAGGGCAGGGGTGCTTTTCCTTCTGCGTTTCACAGTGTAGGCCTCCTGCCTCCTGCCACCTGCACTTTGCACTTTCTGCCTCCCCCTCCTCCTGAGATTATTGTAGATTAGATTCAAGCCCACAGTCTCATAGTTGTCACCCAAATTTCAGGTCTCCACTGTAGCTCAGATTCAAACAATGTATCTCTCAAGATGGCACAGAGTCTTTGTATACCACAGTGCAGATGGACAAAATGGGATTCCTGTCCACAGCTAGCCCAGGAATCACTGTCTCACAAACACCTGCAGTGATTTTGAAGATTGTGTAGTCTGTGGATATGTGTTGAGGATTGGAGTCTGCCTGTCTTGATAGTTGTTAAAATTTTTGAAAGTCTTCCTCTCAGTCTCTTTGCAGTCAACAGTATTTTTTCTTATTCTGACCCTTCTCCATAAGGTCCCATGGGAGCTTCTAGTCCAGCATCTGTAAGTTTAACATTGATTGGCTTGCGCCAGTCTGTGCAGGCCTCTTTTCTCCATATGTTATTCTATCTCAGGGTGTTTTGTTTTGTTTGTTTTGTTGTTTTGTTTTTTTTCCTGTGAACCTCATGACAATGCAAAGACACCCTTGCCCTTGCATGGGTAAGGGGTTTGAAATTTAGGTGACTCCAATCAATGTGAGCCATAATCCTTTCAGGGGTACTGGTATAAATGTGCCCAGATTTTAAAAAGTTATTACTTTAAAATTTGGAAGGATCAATTTACCCTCCGGCATAGGCCAAAGGCCATTTCTACTCATAACTCCCAGGAAATTTACTTTTTTGTAGGTTTATCACCTTGAACTTGGTTTTAAACATAATGAAATTCAACATATGGTCATCAAAATTCCTAAGATTCTAACTGCAAACAAAAGAAAACTTACGGAGACTTTTGATTATGTACACAATGTGATGAATATTCCCCACCACATCATCGTCAAGTTTCCACAGGTAACATCTCCTAGCTGTCTTAGACAGCTGCCCTTGTCTTGCACTCAGGCTGGCTCTTTTCTCCATAAGGTCCCATGAAGAGTTCTAGTCTAGCATCTTGTCTGGAAGTCCAGCACTGATTGGCTTGCGCTAGTCCATACAGGTCTCCTTTCTCCATATATTATTCCATCTCATGCTTCTTTTTCTGTGGGCCTTATGACACAAAGGAATGTTTTGTTCCAGAGGTATACCAACATTTAGCAGCCTATACTTTTTTTGCTCACTGTTCTCAAAGCTGTTAGTTTTCCCTGGATGTTTTTCTTGGTGTCTTTCCCTGTGTATAGTTATCACTTTGTATCAACTTTTGGTTACTGGGAAAGAGGCCTAGAAGTATTTGCCCAATGGAGTGCCTCATGGTGTCTGAAATACAGACAGAAGTGCTTTGGTCCTCCTCTTCAGCAGCCCCAGATCAGCATGCTGCAGCCTATCATTCCAATGTGGGCCCTTCCCCTCTTGTCCTTTCATCTATACAACAGGGGGTTCTGGGTACGTAGTCAGCTCATGAGTCCTTTGTCAAATGGCTGTGCTCTCCTTAGTCCTTGGGGATTTTAACATTAAAAGCCATGCTTTTCCTATTCACCCCCAGAGGGATCATCCTCATTTTATTTTGATTTTCAGTGGATACCAGAATTTAAAAATCAAAACACACACTTTAATACTTCATAGATGATGAAATATTTTTTGCTAACACATCTTAGTCTCCAGTGTTGGTTCTCAACCCTGGCAGATAATCTAAACTCTAAATAGCTTGTTAAAAGAAATTTCTGGGTCTCATTCTCAAGTTTCAGATGAGGTGGCTTTGGGGTGACTCCTGAGGCTTTACTCTTCTAACACTCTCCTGTGTCTCAGGACTCATCATGTTGGCTGCCATCCATGAAGGCCTTCTTTTATTATCATTCTGCATTAGTTTTTAGTCTTTTAAATAAGAGTTTACCTTCTTCCTTCATTCTTTAAAAGATGGGCTCTTTCCCTATAGCCCAGAATTTCTGTCCAATAGCTCAGGCTGTTTGGAACTCAGTATGTAGCCCAGGCTAGCTCTTAATATTCCTGCTTCATGTTACCAAGTTCTGTAATTGCAGGTAGGTACCACCCTGTCTAACTCATCATTTCTTATTTAATAATACTAAGAGTATGCTGGGAATCAAACATACAGTCGATGTCACTAATGTATTAAACTAACTTTTTTTGAGTTAACCAAGTACGTTTGTTAGTATTTCAGCTTTTTATTGTAAATTTCTTTCTCTTCCAGTTATTTAATACAAGAGTATTTAAAATTAAAGAAAGACACTTATTTCTTGTCTACTTGGGAAAAGCACAGTATGATCCAGCAAAACCTAACTATGTTTCTTTGGACAAGTTCGTATCTTCTCCTGATGAAGTATTTTGTAAAGAGATTGCCAAAGCTTCAGTAAACGATTTTGAGAAATTCTTAAAAACTCTTTAGTTTTTGATGAATGTTTAAATGTATTCTTATAAAGTAAATATATAAATGAATAAATGTATTTTAAAATAAATGCCTCTGGTTTCAATATTATATTTTTTTCTCATAATTCCTTCCTTTTCTGGGTAACTCTTTGGTTTGGCTTTTGGCGTTTATTGTTTATTTTAATAGGAAAATTGTATCACTTTCCCCCTTTCCTTTCTTCCCTCCATGCCCTCCCAAGTACCCCCTCTCCCATCCCTCCCATACCCTGCCTCAAGTTGATAGCCTCTTTTTATTACAACAGTTACGTGTGTATATACATATATAAATGTGCATGCGCAAATATATAAATACAGTCTTCTGATTATTTTTGTTGCTTGTGTATTTGGTTTCAGGGTGCACCATTCTGCCTTGTCCAACTGTCTTAATCATTTTTCTGTTGCTGTGAAGAAACACTACGACCAAGGCAACTCTTTTAAAAACATTTAGTTGGGGACTTGGGGCTTGTTTACAGTTTCTGAGGTTAGTTCATTACATCATGGCATGGAGCACGGCTGCATGCAGACAGATACAGTGATGTAGAAGTAGCTGAGAGTTCTACATCCTGAATTGTAGGTAGAGAGGAAAAGACTAGCCCTGGCATGGGCTTTTGAAACCTCACAGCCTACCCTAGGTGGCACACTTTCTCTAACAAGTCCATACCACCTAATCTTTCTCAAATACTGATACTCCCTGGTAACCAAGCATTCAAAGAGATGAGCCTGTAGAGACCAGGTCATTATTAAACCACCACACTAGCCTTCCTGCCTGATTCCTCCCAAAATCTCTGATTTTCCTGGCTTCTGCTTTTACTCCATGATATACATTCAAATATAAAGATTCAAAGTTAGGATCCACCAATAACAGAGAACAAGTATGCCTTTTGGGTCAGAGTCACCTGAATTTATATACATATATATATATATATATATACATGTGTGTGTATATATAGAAGATATATCTATTAGATATATAATTATATGTATATATATTCCAGATACTTAACTAAATTAGTACCTCATATCCAGTTCTATCTACCTACCTGCTCTTTTAGGGTTTTTAAGGACATTTAATTGGGACTGGCTTACAGGTTCAGAGGTTCAATCCATCATCATCAAGGTGGGAACATGGCAACATCCAGGAAGGCATGATGCAGGAGGAACATAGAGTTCTACATCTTCATCTGAAGGCTGCTAGCAGAATACTGGCTTTTAGGCAGCTAGGATGAAGGCCTAAAAGCTCAAACTCACAGTCACACACCTAGTCTTGGAATACTGGAATCATGAGCCATTCTGTAAAAGGGACCAATTGGGAGAAACTGGGTGAAGAAAACGATGACTGACAAAAAGCAAAACAAAAAATCCAGCCAGTTCAGCATGTCAAGTGATGTAAGTATGGCAGCGGTGTTGAGTATTCCACCTTCTAATAGGGCCAGTCCCTAGGCTGAACATACACAAACCATCACACCTGCAAATTTTATTATTTCATTTTGATTTTAGCACTGAATATAATTTCCTTGTGGTTATGTATCTTTCATGATTATTTGAAGGATATTATTAGCATTGTTTTCTATTTCATAGAAATAGAGATTGTAATTAGAGAGTCAATGAGCATGATTAAGCAAATAGGAAATGAACATAATTAGTATCTGTAGTAGAATATGGAGTCTGTGTGTGTGTGTGTGTGTGTGTGTGTATGTGTGTGTCTTTTATGTCCACCTAATTATTTAAGACAGTGTCTCACTGTACCTGGAACTTACCAATTTCACAAAACTATCTGGCCAGCAGGCCCCAAGGACCTTCTTTTTTCTGTTTCCCAGGCCTAGGGTTATCAATTTGAATCACCATGGGTAGCTTTTTATATGGGTGCTGGGAATTTGAATCTAGGTCCTCATGCTTGTACCCTTAAGATGAGCTATCTTCCCTGCTCATTTGAATTTTGTATTACTGTACGTTAATGGTACAAGGTGATGGGATGGTTTCACTGGAAATTATTTTTTTATTGATTAATGTATTTTATATGTTTGAGTGTTTTATATCCCAGCACTGGATCCCATGGAACTACAGTCATGAACAGTTGTGAACTGCCTCATGGGTGCTAGGTATTGAACTAAGGACCTCTAAAAGAGCAACCAGTGCTCTTAACCACAGAGCTATCAAAATTATTTCTTGATGTTGTATATTTGTAGAGATACACTCTAGTAGGACTTTCCTACAGATTTCCAGGAACTTGATTCCTGTTTGACTTAATCATATCCTTCTTAGGAAGAAATTAAATACAGTAAGCTTCAAAGCAACTTTACCACAGACTAACAAAGTGTCATTCTTATGAAGCTTTGGGAATAGTGGAAGATTTTCTCCTTTACATTCACTGGTTTTTGAAAATAGTTTTGTTACACGATGGTTTTATTTAAGATATCACTTCATCCAATATCTACTACTTTACTCAAAAACAATCCATTTGGGTTTATACATACTATTATTTCTTCTGAGCATGAGTATTTGAAGTTGTCTACAGTTGGCTACTGATAATAAGGAAAATCTGAAGTCATTAAGACATAATGACTGCTATAAGAAATCTTGGAGTTAGCACTAGCAATATTTATAGCACGAGCTGGTACATTTCCCACAATTACCATTTATATATTAACCAGGGCAAGTAACTAGGCCCCTATGTCGTCATCGTCGTCATCATCGTCGTCGTTGTCGTCTTTTTTTTTTTTTTTTTTTTTTTTTTTTTTTTGTAAAGTGAGGCACTATGACCTTAGTTATCTGCCTTAGCAGCATTACAATGAACCATACCTGGTATTGGTACTCGGAAGAAGTTCTCTCTGATAGTGACTTAGTGTCAATATGGTTTGGCCCATTCAACACTATTAAGCAGTACCTTGAAAACCACTTGTATATTATGTCTAGTCTTGGAATACTGGAATCATGAGCCATTCTGTAAAAGGGACCAATTGGGAGAAACTGGGTGAAGAAAACGATGACTGACAAAAAGCAAAACAAAAAATCCAGCCAGTTCAGCATGTCAAGTGATGTAAGTATGGCAGCGGTGTTGAGTATTCCACCTTTGCAGAAACACCCACCTTAGTCAAATTTGGGAGATAACCTGTGTTAAGCCACTAGATTCGGGATCAGTTTATTGTACACCAGAGTTCTTTGCATGTTAATCCTTAAAGAATAATGTGGGTAACTAAGTTGATTGTTCATAGCCAGATATAGTCAGTGTCTCTGATTACTAACTTGACATTTAAGGTTCTAAAAATACATTGGCTAATGTGATATAGATGTGTTCCCATCAGTTCTCCAAGGGGTGAAATAAATACAACAGCTGATAATAAAAGCACAGACCTGCCTGGTCTATGTCTGGGAACTTCATTTTGCCTTTATGACCAATCCACTTGGAATAGGCTAGCTTGGAGTGATAATGAACTGTTACACGTGGGGACCCCAGTTTAATACCCAGCGCCCATGTAATAATTGGGGGCTTCAATGCACATGTGATCCCAATACTGGGGTGATGGAAAAAGGAAAAAGAATCCCTTGGGCCAATCAACCTTGCCCAGATTGATGAGCTCTAAATTCAGTGAGAGATCCTTTCTCAAAAGCTAATGTGAAGAGTGGTTGAGGAAGACATTGAGCTTAGACCTTTGGCATGCACATTCCTACACACATACATGTACACATACATGCACACATTGATACACTTAACACATACAGGGGCACACAAAGAATAGGTTAGCTGTGTTGCTATCATGGACAATCCTAAAATTGTAAGCAATTTTAAACCATAAAGGTTTGTTTCTTGATGACATCTATCTTGAGAGAGTAAAAGTGGTTTAATGGTACAGAGTGATGCATCCTGGATGCCTTCGTTATGACTTGGGTGTTGGCAGTCTACTAAAGGGAAAAGAAATATTAAAAATTAATCTTTAAAAATTTTTGGCAGGTGCTGGGCGGGGGGCTGTGTTCATCACATATATGCCTAAAATTTAAAGAGTCAAATTAGTATAATATCTATGCCATGAGGAAAGAAATAAAACCTTTAAAAATATGTTTAGGATTTGTTTTAGTAATTTGTATGTTTATGTGAATGTTCACACATATGCATGTGGGTACTCACAAGATTAGAAGAGGGCATCAGATTTTAAAGCTGAAGTTACAGGTGGTAATGAGCTGCTTTACATTGCAACTTGGAACTGAATTGAGGTCCTCTGGAAGAGCAGCAGGTGTTTGTAACCACTGAGCCACTTCTCCAAACCCCTAAAACATTTCAAACCAACATTAACAAGCATGAGCAAACACCAAGCCCTAGGCTTACTGCACGCAAGAATGGATTTTGTGACTATCTTACATATATGATACTTTTGACATTCTTCGACATATGATCTGCTTTTTAGCCTCTTTCACTCTGGCACTAAAACTTGTCGGGGTGAAATTTAATGAATAACCTTTGCAAAGCAATGTGCCAATGTACAAATTATGTATTTACTCCTATCCTTCAGACTTCCTGGTGGCTACTGCATATTCTCCTAGAGCTGATTGATACAATGCAACAGGAACAAAAGAAAAGGGAAGAAGGCAACAGAAATAGAACTCGTGAATAAAACAATTAAGTAACATTTCGGGTTCATAATGAGACAGTTCTATGCTGTCCTAGATCTCATCTTAAGTCTGAAAGACAGCATGGTAAGAACACTATTGAGTCATAGTGAAACTCAACAGCAACTCCATTTTCTGTCATTAGTTTTATGTTTTAGAGTCCACCTGTTGGGGTTGAGGTCTTGAAAGTATACAATCTATACAGTCTTTCTGCTTGCTCTGCTTTTAATACTATATACAAATTCTAAATATATCTTAGGTTTAATATATTTTTTGTTTTGTTTTAGGTGAGGTCTTGCAGAATGATGCCCGATTCACAATGTAGACAACTGCAGCCTTGAACTTGCAGGGATAATCCTGCCTCAGACTACTGAATTCTTGGATCTTGCATGTGCCATTTACTCCTGACTTAAAGTTAATATATTTAAGGCTTATCCAATATATTTTATTTGATATTATCCAATAATAGTTTTTAGGTGGGGAAAATGAAGCCTAGAGGTTTAAAGTTATCTGGAACTGGTTGTGCAGCGCATGATCCTAGAGATAAGGAAGACTGAACCTGAAACTGGATTTCTCAATTCTAGTAATAAATAAATAAATAAATAAATAACTGGAGTCTGCCCAATTTCAATGCCCTTGAATAACTTATTGAACTTTTCTGAGGCTCAGCTTCTTTATAATACTGATAGCACCAGTAATTACACCAATGAGTTAGAATTAAATGAGAATATACCCACCCTTCTGAACCCAAAGATTGCACACCTATAGATTCAGTCTAACACAGATCGGGAATGATATATCTATATTGACTATAAATGTTCGTTATACCTGTGTTATTTCCAAAATAATGCAGTGCAACAATTATTTGTTTAGTGCTTATTTTATATTCTGTATTAAAAGTAATCTAGAGGTGATTTAAAGAGAACATGAGTGTGTGTAGATTATATTAAAACACCGCATCATTTGGCATAAGAAATTTGAGCATCAAGTGTATCCTCTAGCGTCCTAGAATCCCCTCCATCCATTCTGAGATGCTGTGAGCCTGAAAATCATCTACTACATTACTTGTCTCCAAGCAAAGGCTCCATTTGTACCGCAAAAGTTCTTTCCTATAACAGAGCACCGTCCCCTAATTTCGCACGACTTTTCCCATTGTGTCACGAAGAATGTTTCTTGTAACAAGGTGCACAAAAAGATCAGCCTAATGTGTGGAGTCCATTATAAGAAAGACTAAACAAATGCCTTTCACTGGCCGCAGAGCAAGACCTGCCCTTCCTCCCTCCTCTCCCTCCACCCACCCCTCCTCTCCCCCACCCACCCCTCCTCTCCCCCACCCACCCCTCCTCTCCCCCACCCACCCCTCCTCTCCCCCACCCACCCCCTCCCCTCCTCTCCCTCCCCCTCCCCTTTCCCCTTCCGAAAGTATGCAGGACGCCTGCGCGTAAGCCAGGCGTGTCCTCTAGGATTTACCCAGAAGGCAGCGCTTCATTCTAAGGTCAAAATGGCGGGCAGACCTGCTGGTAAGTGACGTGGTCCTCCTTTGTGGGTATCGTGGACCGGTTGTATTTTCTCACGAACTCGCTCTCCTTTTGCTTTAGCTAAATAGTTTGCGATAAGAGACGAGGCGGCCCAGCAGCTCCAAGGACAGGCTTCTCTGAGCCAGGGTGGGCCTGCCTGCCTGCCTGAGGGTTAGAACGGGCCTCTGCCGGAAGGAGCCCGCCGTGGCTGACCGCGGGGTCGGCCTCCTTCCCTCTGCCTGGGGACAGCTTAGGGAGGCGAGGAGGTCAGCAGAAAACTGACGCAGAGTGGGAAGCGTTTGGAGTCAGATGCAGACCTTTTCAGTGACAGTGATCGGAGCAAATAGCACCTGAGCCTGCTCGCCGCCCCAGGAGCTTGTTAAAGAGTTAAAGGGAGGTAAGATAGGTTTAGAGTGAGGCTTCAGGTTAACCTTGGCATATCTGGACCTTGAGTTGGAGCCGAGAGCTGTGAGGACTTTTGTTTAATGTAGTCACTAGAACAAATTTGTCATGGGATCGAATGCCAAAATGTTTTCACATCAAATACACATCCTCACCCTCCTCATTTTTTAAAGCTAATGTTTGCCCTCTGATGGTATAAATTGGAATAGTCATTGAAAACAATACTGATACTCTTCTCGCATACCTTGGAAATTCTGAAGGCATTAATTTTACCTATTTGACACAAGTTTAAGAAACCTTACTAAATTTACGGCATTCTGTTTCGTTATTTGAGTTTAATATTTACATAAGCCTGCTTTTCTGCAACAGACTTTTGATCTAATGTGGTAAGGGTGAACAGAGTAGTGCCTGACAGGGTTTCTCTGTATAGCCGTGGCTGTCCTGGAACTCACTCTGTAGACCAGGCTGGCCTCAAACTCAGAAATACATCTACCTCTGCCTCCCAGAGTGCTGGGATTACAGGCGTGCACCACCACCTCACGGCTAGTTTTTTTTTTTTTTTTTTTTTTTTTTTTTTTTTTTTTGAGCCAGGGTGTAGCCCAGGTTAGCTGTGTGTTGAAGGATGACCTTGAACTTCTGATTCTTTTTCCTCCACCTTAAAAATGCTGGAATTGCAGGAATGCGCCATTATGTGTGTTTTATATAGTCCTGGAGTTGGAGCCCAGGACTTTGTGGTGTATGCTAGGCAAGCACTATACCAACTGAGCATTAGCCCTTGACTATTTTACTTTTCCCTTAGAAAAATTTTATGCATGACTTCTAATTTCTAAGGTTTGAGGAAGTCGTATAGTAATCCGTACTAAGGAGTAAGAAGTCAGAATTGAAAAGGGAGCTTCTTTTTTCTTCTATGGTAAGAAAGTAGCCTTAGACAAAATATTAAAAGAAAGCTTAGGAACAGAATATAGCTCAGTTGATAAAATTTTGCCTTGCAATGTAAGCACCAGCCCGAATTCTTAGAACCCATTTTATTTGTTGAGCTTTTACATTTTTAAATAAAGCCTGAGTTCCATTATATGAGGCCTCAGTAGCCCTAGTCCATGCTTGTAGGGGCTCACTGGCCTGTTAGCCTGATGTTCTTGGCAGTTCCAAGCCAGTGAGAGATGCCATCTCAAAAATGAAAAGGATGACTAGGAGCTAATGTTGTCCTTTGGCAGTCACACATTCCTCCCCTATTCCTCACATTTTAAAAAGAAAGGTTAAGCTTGCTCTATCTTCTTTCCTGTACCACAACTGGTCAACATCAGGCACTCTCCTGCTTCCTTGGCCTCTTCTTGGTTACCTCTCTGAGCCCCAGCCTTCTTCCCCAAAGTGTCTTAAGTTGTTTTGTTTTTGCATGAACTCTAAGGCTGAGCTATATTCCCAGCCCCTATTTGAGTTTTTGTTTGTGAATACCAAGGCTTGTTATTCACTGTCTCGACTTCCTGCATGCTGAGATTACAGGCGTGTTCTGTTTAAGAGATTTAAATTTAACATTGAGTGTTTTTCTTTATCCATGTTCAAATACTATTACTCCCTTGATGAACAGTTTGCTGTTTGAGAAAAGGAAAATAGACTTCTTTTACTAATATTTACTGATTTACTTTTACTAATATTTACTGATATTTAAATTAGCTGATAGTATAAAAGTTTTTCTAGAAATAATTATAAATTATATTTTAATTATTTAAAATTATAATTTTAAAGATGATAGCCAAATAAGACAATGTAGACTAAAAATTTTGGAGACTAGAAGCCTGCCACTTAGCCTGAACTCTCATAGCTCCACTTCCTTTGAAAAGAAGTTATTTCTGCAGCTACAAAAGACAGAAATGCTTCAGATCCTTTCCTGTCCTCTGTTCTTCAGTTCTTATGGTAGCAGGACAGAGAATGTTGGACTTTGTGAACCCAAAGTGGCAGGAAGTATACCTGTGGCTATTAGGCACCTTTAGTTTTGAGTTTACCATTTGTTCCCACAGTGTCATGAGTGAAATGATTATCTACATTGTATATAAAGGGATATTCTTAGGTTTATAAGAGAACTGGGTCTTGCCAATTGGTCCATTTCTTTGTAAGTATATTGTAATAACACTGTGGTAATTATAGTTGCAGCATCAAGCAAGTGGCTGGATGGTTTTCGAAAGTGGTATTACAATGCTGCAGGATTCAATAAACTGGGTGAGTATCATTCTGTAGTCCTCCTTCTCTTGTTCTTCCTGAATTCAGTGCTGTTTAAGAATTCTTATAGTTCAAAGGATATATTTTGGTTTTGTGTATATCAGATTTAAAATTAAAGTTTTTGAATTTGATCTTTATGTGATGTTTGAACTTTCTTAGTGATGTCTGATTTGCTGTGAACTTCACATTGTGGTCTAGAAGCTGAATGGGAGCATCAGCAGATCTTAGGGTTCCTTAGTATAAATTTAAGTTCTTTATTTCTTTAAAACAATTATCATTTGCATATATACCAAGGTATGCTTGTGGAAGTTAGAGAAAGACTTCTGTGAGCTGGCTCTCGTCCTTCATGGTGTCTAGGGATCAAACTTTGGATTGCACAATAAGTACCTTCACTGGCCTACCCATCTAGTTATATAATATCTTAAACTTAGTTATATAATATCTTGAACTCAGATTAGAAGATGAGATGAAGTCCACGTGGTTTCAAGGTCAAGGTACACATTCTGAACTGGTTCATATGAAGTAGGAATTTTCTAATTGTGCTTTTAAAAAACCTATATCTTTCTTCAACCAATAACTTAGGTCTAAAATGCATTTGGTTTCCATCTTTCCTAGTAATTGGTGCTTTTTCAGTCAAATCTTGAGTTTTAAGACATAAAGATATTTTGTTCATTCGAAAAGAAATGTTTCGTGTGGAGGAGGTGGCTCAGTGACTCCACAGGCCTAATGACTTGAGTTCAGAACCCACATTAAAGCTGACACAGCACAAGCAGCTGTAATCCCAGTGTGCTACTCTGGGAAGGTGGGAGCATAGGCAGGAATCTCTAGATGTTAGTTGGTTAGTTTATGCAGCAACACAGAAATGATCTTAAACAAGGTGAAAACTCAAGGACTACTGATACCTCAAGTTTACCCTTTGGCCTCCATGTGTATGTGGGGATACATATGTGTGCATGAACATACACACGTACATGAAAAGCTCCCACCAGATACGGTGAGTTATGTAATTTTAGTAATGGGGAGGCAGAGGCAAGAAGATGGTCGTTTCAAGGCAAATGAGTCTAAGGCTGGGAAGAAACAAATGATTCTCTATGAGTTCAAGGCTAGCAAGGGCTACAAAGTGAGACTGTTTCAAAAATGCAAAACAAACAAAAACCACCTTTTGAGATTCTTCTTTAATCTGGTTCTTCTGTTCTTCTTGCAGGGTTAATGCGAGATGATACGATAGATGAAACTGAAGATGTAAAAGAAGCCATAAGAAGGCTTCCTGAGAACCTTTATAATGACAGAATGTTTCGAATTAAGAGGGCCCTGGACCTGACTATGAGGCATCAGATTTTGCCTAAGGATCAGTGGACAAAATACGAGGAGGTAGAACAGGTTTGATGTGTCTAGCAGTGTTGGTCACTGTATTAGTCTGGGTTCTCTAGAGTCACAGATCGTATGGGCAGTCTCTATGTAGTTAGGGAATTTGTCAATGACTTACAGTCTGTAGTCCAACTCCCCAACAGTAGTCAGCAGCAGCTGTGGATGGAAGTCCAAGGATCTTGCAGTTGCTCAGTCCCACGAAGCAAGCCAGCAAGGAAGAATCAGTCTTCCTTCTTTCAATGTCCTTATATATGTCTCCAGTAGAAGGTGTAGCTCAGATTAAAGGTGTACACCTTTAATCCCAGATGAATTTGAAGTCTGGGATTAAAGGTGCATGTCTCCACACCTTTAATCCCAGATGACCTTGAACTGGAATCCATGCTTCAAAATCTCCATGCTAAGTCCAGGTCAGAAACTTATATCTCTGAGCCTCCAAATTAGGATCATAGGTGAGCCTTCTAATTCTAGATTGTAGTTCATTCCACATATAGTCAAGTTGACAACCAGGAATAGCCACTACAGTCACTCAAGATGCAGTATCAGAAACAGGAGCAACATGCTTGCTTGTTTAGTGTTTTAGTGTTCTCCAAGTCATGCCACATAAGTAGCATCTCAGCAGCCAAGTGAGGTTAGTAGAAAGCTGTTGGCACTATTTTAAGTAGCAACAAAGTGAGCCGTGGAGGTGAAGTGACTTCTGGCATCACTAAGCTAGTTTAGTATGGAAGGCCTGGGCTAAAGTTCAGATTTCTGCCTCATCAGCCATTCTTGCTTTCCCTCTACTCTGGTTCCTGCTCTATGAAAAGAAATGTTAGTTATATGAAGTCTATTGAATGATTTTTTTTTTTTTTTTTTTTTTTTTTTTTTTTTTTTTTTGGGTAGCTCTGAGCTACCAAAACATCTGTCCTCAAAAGTCATTGAAACCAGTCAGGCATTGCACGCCTTCTCCTGATCTGCTCACTGCATTATTTTTCTGGGTTTTGTATTTAAAAAGCACTTATTTCCTAGGGGTTCAGATTATATTTTCTTTAGTTAAAAGCAAAGAGTAATTAATTGCAATCAACTTCATTGGTGGTTTAAGGCCTATTGTTTTCTTCATTCTTTAGGACAAATTCTACCTTGAACCCTACCTGAAAGAGGTTATTCGGGAAAGAAAGGAGAGAGAAGAGTGGGCGAAGAAATGATCTTGTAGTTAAGATCTATGGGTGTGCCTGGTCTCAACATATTTTTAGAAAGGTACTTCAACGTGAATCACAATTTAAGAATTATTTGTTCTACCTTTGTCTCACTTTAAATAAATGTCTGTTGTAACCATTGTTGGGTTATTTGAATTCAATTCAAACTCTTACTCTTATAGTTATTGTTATAATTTTGTTTCAAGACTTCTAAGATATTTTTAGTTATGGCTTAGCTGGATATGAAAGGAGCTGCTTTAATCATCTCTTCATTGGCTAGGTAACTAACTAGTCAGCTTACTGAAAGATACAGAATTTTATACAAGCTGAATAGTAAGCTTTAGATTCCCTTTCTGGAATCCTGGGAAGTCCAGGAACTTCAACTTCAACCCCAACAACTAGAGAAGGGACTGTCTCTGAACCTGTTGACTGCCTGTGGATCCTGTCCCCCTGGGTGGGCCTTGGTGTGGGAGGGTGTGCCTGGTCCTGAAGTGCTTTGATGTGCCAGAGTGAGGTGGTACTGGGGGGAGGGAGCTCCCCCTTCTCTGAGGAAAGGGGGAGGAGATGGAGGTGCTGATATTGGGAAATGGAATGAACAGCAAAAAAAATTAGGGATTGAGCTAGGCATAGTAGCTCATTCCTAGCACTCAGTAGGCCAGCCAACCTGGTCAATTTAAGTTCCCGTACACCCAGAGCCACATAGAGACCCTTTCTTGGAAACACCAAAAAGGAAACTACCACCACCACCACCACCAACAACAACAACAAAATTAGTACTAAACAGCAAAGAGAACACAGATTAATTTAAAAATAAAAATTCTGGTCGTGAATTGTGAGGTTCTTTGGTGGAGATTAGAGCTGGAGGAGGAATAGGCTTTGTACATAAAGCAGGAGTTTGTTCTAGATCTGTAAAAATGAACAGTTTTTTTTTTCTTTTTTTTTTTCTTTTTTGTTTTTTTCGAGACGGGGTTTCTCTGTGTAGCCCTGGCTGTCCTGGAACTCACTCTGTAGACCAGGCTGGCCTCCTGAACTCAGAAATCCTCCTGCCTCTGCCTCCCAAGTGCTGGCATTAAGGCATGCGCCACCACCACCTGGCTGGAACAAAGTTTTCTAACAGATGCATCTATGCATTCCTTTGACAAAAAAAGACAAGTTAGCCTTTAAAGCAAGATCCTAACAGGTTTTTGTTGTTTGAGACAGGGATTCTGTGAAGCCCTGGCCATCCTGGACTCACTTTGTAGACCAGGCTAGCTTTAAACTCATAGAGATCTGCTTGCCCCTGCCTACTGAGTGCTAGAATTAAAGGTGTGTCCTACCATGCCTGACTCCTAACAAGTATTTTAAAGTCAAATGTGCTCACCTTGTTGGCATATGCTTGTAATAGATCCCAGCACTTGATACTAGCCTGGGTTGCACATTAAGACTGTTGGGGAAAAAAAGAAAATCTTAAAAGTGGTGTTGGGATAGTAGAAAGCTAATTTATTATTGATTAAATTTTGAGAAATAAACTTTCCTTAGAACTTTAATCATATTTTGAAACCCATTCTGAAAGTTATTCTTGTTAGTTCTCTAATGAGTTAGAGCCTTCCTAAAAATGTCTTTCTTGTGGTAAAAGTAGTTCTTTAATGTCCTTAACATTTAAGCAATTAAAACAAGACTAACATGAACTTCAACAGATGAGGTTTTGACTTACTAGGAACAAGAGATTCCAGGCTAGCCACCTCTTGTGTAGTTAAAAATGTGACATAATGGGCTAGAGAGATGGCTCAATGGTTAAGAGTACTGAGCTCTTCCAGAGGTCCTGAGTTCCATTCCCAGTAATCATATGTTGGCTCACAACCATTTGTAATGGGATCTGATGTCCTCTTCTGATGTGTCTGAAGACAGTGAAACTGTACTCACATAAAATAAATATATCTTTAAAAAAATGTGCTATAAAAATATGAAGAAAGATTTCATCCCCAACTAATCTGCCAATGTACATCACTTGGTTACTGAATTCTAAATGATAACAAATAAGTACAATATTTTTGAAAATCATAAAATGTACTTACTATTCTTTGGGTTTTTGTTTTGAGTTTGGTTTTACTTTGAGGCTTATGTTTTTCTTATTTTTTTATTGAGTATCATCTTCATTTACATTGCCAATAGTAAAACCTTTCCAGATATCTCTCCTCCCCTAAGACACCCCCTCCCCTTTCTCCCTGCCCCTGCCTGCACACAAATGCCCCTCCACCTGACACACTCCCACCTTCCCCGCACCCTGCTTCCCATCATTGGGGCCTCTGTTGAGCCTTTACCTGACCAAGGACCATTCCTCCCACTGATGCCCAACAAGGCCTTCCTCTGCACATTTATGGCTGGAACCATGTGTACCCCCTTGGTTGATGGTTTAGTCCCTGGGAGTCCTGGGGCATGTGGGTAGCCAAAATCATTGTTCTTCCCATGGGGCTGTAAACTCCTTCAGCCCCTATGGACCATCCTCCAGCTCCTCCATTAGGGACCCCATGCCCAGTGCAATAGTTGGCTGCTAGCATCTGCCTCTGTATTTGTAAGGCTCTGGCAGGGTACCTCCGGAGACAGCCATGGCATGTTCCTTATGGACGACTTATTGTCATCCATAGTAGTGTCAGGGTTTGTTGACTGTTTATTGGGAGAATCCCCAGGTAGGGCAGTCTCTGGGTGGCCTTTACTTCAGTCTCTGCTCCACATATTGTCTCCCTTATTGCTCCTGTGAGTATTTTGTTCCCTTTCTCAGAGGAACCAAAGCACCCTCACTTAAGTCCTCCTTCTTGAGCTTCCTGTGCTGGGTGCATTGTAGCTTGCCAGTCATTTCATATTACTACTGACAGAAAAGTTGCTTGATTCAGAGCAGGGTATTATTGAACATATACCCTGTTATGTTCTGAGGTTTGTTAATATTTTTATTAGATATTTTCTTTATTTGCATTTCAAATGTTAGCCCCTTTCATGGTTTCCCCTCCAAAGACCCCCCTATCCCATGTCCCTCTGCTTGCTCACCAACCTACCCACTCCCTCTTCCTTATCCTGACATTTCCCTATACCAGGGCATCCAGCCTTCTCAGGACCAAGGGCTTCTCCTCCCTTTGATGTCCAACAAGGCCATCCTCTGCTACATATGCAGCTGGAGTCATGTGTACTCTTTGGTTGGTGGTTTAGTTCCTGGGAGCTCTGGGGATACTGGTTATATTATTGTTCCTCCTATAGAGCTGCAAGGTCCTTAGGTTCCTTCAGTCCTTTCTCTAGCTCCTACATTGGGGACCTTGTGCTCAGTCCAATTATTGGCTGAGAGCATCCACCTCTGTATTTGTCAGGTACTGGCAAAACCTCTCAGGAGAGAGCTATATCAGGCTCCAGTCAGCAAATGCTTGTTGGCATCCACAATAGTGTCTGGGTTTGGGGAGTATATATGGGATGGAACTCCAGGTGGGGCAGACTCTGGATGGTCTTTCCTTCAGTCTCTGCCACATTTTGTCTCTGTATCTCCTCCCATAGGTATTTTGTTCTCCCTTCAAAGAAGGTCCAAAGTATCCATATTTAGGCCTTCCTTCTTCTTGAGGTTCATTTGGTCTGAATTGTATCTTTGGTATTCCAGGCTTATGAGCTAATATCCAATTATCAGTGAGTGCATACATGTGTGTTCTTTTGTGATTGGGTTACTTCACTCAGGATATTTTCTAGTTCCATCCATTTGCCTAAAAATTTCATGAATTCATTGTTTTTAATTGCTGAGTGGTATTCCATTGTGTAAATGTACCACATTTTCTGTATCCATTCCTCTGTTGGGGGACATCTGGGTTCTTTACAAATTCTGGCTATTATAAATAAAGCTGCTATGAACATAGTGGAGCATGTGTCC
Organism: Apodemus agrarius; assembly: GCA_964023405.1. Classification (NCBI taxonomy): domain Eukaryota; kingdom Metazoa; phylum Chordata; class Mammalia; order Rodentia; family Muridae; genus Apodemus; species Apodemus agrarius. The sequence goes on from OZ030022.1 coordinate 71,743,947, forward strand.
TTATTATCTGTTAGAAAATCGTCTGGGTATATGCCCAGGAGTGGTATAGCTTGGTCCTCCATTAGTACTCTGTCCAATTTTCTGAAGAACTGCCAAACTTATTTCCAGAGTGGTTGTACCATCTTGCAATCCCACCAAAAGTGGAAGAGTGTTGTTCTTTCTCCATATCCTTGCCACCACCTGCTGTCACCTAAGTTTTTGATCTTAGCCATTCTGACTGGTGTGAGGTGGAATCTCAGGGTTGTTTTGATTTGCATTTCCCTGATAACTAAGGAGGTTGACCATTTCTTTAGGAGCTTTCTGGCCATTCAATATTCCTCATCTGAAAATTCTTTGTTTACCTCTGTAACCTTTTGTTTGTTTGTTTGTTTTGTTTTGTTTTTTGAGATGGGGTTTCTGTGTGTAGCCGTGGCTGTTCTGGGCTCTCTACACCAGGCTCACTTTGACCTCAGAAATCCACCTGCCTCTGCCTCCCAAGTGCTGGGATTAAAGGCATGTGCCACCACTGCCCAGCTGTACCCCATTTTTAATAGGGTTATTTAATTCTCTGGAGTCTAATTTCATGAATTCTTTGTATATATTGGATAATAGCCCTCTATCGGATATAGGATTGGTAAAGATCTTTTCCCAATCTGTTAGTTTCCATCTTGTTTAATTGACAGTGTCCTTTGTCTTACAGAAGTTTTGCAATTTTATGAGGTCCCATTTATCAATTCTTGATCTTAGAGCATAGGCCATTGGTGTTCTGTTTAGGAAAATTTCCCCTGTGCCCATGTGGGCTCTGCCCCACTTTCTCCTCTATAAGTTTCAGTGTATCTGGTTTTATGTGGAGGTCCTTGATCTACTTGGACTTGAGCTTTGTACAGGGACGTAAGAATAGGTCAATTTGCATTCTTCTGCAAGCTAACCGACAGTTGAGCCAGCACCAGTTGTTGAAAAGGCTATCTTTTTTTTCCACTAGATGGTTTTAGCTCCTTTGCCAAAGATCAAATGACCATAAGTGTTTGGGTTCATTTCTGGGTCTTCAGCTCTATTCCATTGATCTACCTGCCTGTCACTGTATAATACCATGCAGTTTTTATCACTATTGTTCTGTAGTACAGCTTGAGGTCCAAGATGCTGATTCCCCCAGAAGTTCTTTTATTGTTGAGAATAATTTTCGCTATCCTGGGGTTTTTGTTATTCTGGATTAATTTGAGAATTGCTCTTTCTAACTCTATGAAGAACTGAGTTGGAATTTTGATGGGGATTGCATTGAATCTGTAGATTGCTTTTGGCAAGATGGCCCTTCTGACTATTCTGACTATATTAATCCTGCCAATCATGAACATGAGAGATCTTTCCATCTTCTGAGGTCTTCTTCAATTTCTTTTTTCGAGACTTGAAGTTCTTGTCATACAAATCTTTCACTTGTTTGGTTAGCGTCACACCAAGATACTTTATGTTCTTTGTGACTGTTATGAAGGGTGTCATTACCCTAATTTCTTTCTCAGCCTTTTTATCCTCTAAGTATAGAAAGGCTACTGATTTGTTTGAGTTAATTTTATATCCGGCTACTTTGCTGAAGTTGTTTATCAGCGATAGGAGTTCTCTGGTGGAGTTTTTGGCATCACTTATGTATACTGTCATATCATCTGCAACTAGTTATAGTTTGATATCTTCCTTATCAATTTGTATCCCTTTGACCTCCTTATGTTGTCTAATTGCTCTAGCTAGAACTTCAAGTACTATATTGAAAAAATAGGGAGAGAGGGGGCAGCCTGGTCTAGTCCCTGATTTTAGTGGGATTGCTTCAAGTTTCTCTCCATTTAGTTTGATGTTGGCTACTGGTTTGCTGTATATTGCTTTTACTATGTTTAGGTATGGGCCTTGAATTCCTGATCTTTCCATGATTTTTAATGTGAAAGGATGTTGAATTTTATCAATTCATCTAATGAAATGACCATGTGTTTTTTTTTTTCTTTGAGATTGCTTATGTAGTGGATTACATTGATGGATTGCATCCCTAGGATGAATCCTACTTGATCATGGTGAATGATCATTTTGATGTGTTCTTGGATTCAGTTGGCAAGAATTTTATTGAGTATTTTTGCATTGATATTCATAAGGGAAATTTTTCTGAAGTTCTCTTTGTTGGGTCTTTGTGTGGTTTTGATATCAATGCAATTGTGGCTAAATAGAACAAGTTGGGTAGTGTTCCTTCTGTTTCTATTTTGTGGAATAGTTTGAAGAGTATTGGTATTAGGTCTTCTTTCAAGGTCTGATAGAATTCTGCACTAAAACCATTTGGTCCTGGGCATTTTTTGGTTAGGAGACTTTTAATGACTACTTAGTAAAGTTTCTTTTATGAATGTGGGTGCCCTTGAATTTGGAGCATAGATGTTCAGAATTATTGGTAGATTTTTTTACTTTGATGAGTATGAAGTGCCCTTCCTTATCTTTTTTGATGGCTTTTGGTTGAAAGTCTATTTTATCCGATATTAGAATGGCTACTCCAGCTTGATTCCTCAGACCATTTGCTTAGAAAATTGTTTTCCAGACCTTTACTCTGAGATAGTGTTTGTCTTTGACACTGTGGTGCATTTCCTGTATGCAGCAAAATGCCGGGTCCTGTTAACATATCCAGTCTGTTGTAGAATTGAGTCCATTGATGTTAAAGGGGATATTAAGGAATAATGATTGTTGCTTCTTGTTATTTTTGATAATATTTTTAGGTTTGTGTGATTGCCTTCTTTTGGGTTTGTTGAAAAAAGATTACTTATTTATTTTTCTAGCATGTAGTTTCCCTCCTTGTGTTGGAGTTGTCCATCTATTATCCTTTGTATGGCTGAATTTGTGGAAAGATGTTGTGCAAATTTGGTTTTATCCTAGAATATCCTGTTTTCTCCATCTATGGTAATTGAGAGTTTTGCCTTGGCTGGCCTTTGTGTTCTCTAAGGGTTTATATGACATCTGCCCAGGCGCTTCTAGCTTCCATGGTCTCTGGTGAGAAGTCTGGTGTAATTCTGATAGGTCTGTCTTTATATGTTATTTGCCCTTTTTTCCCTTCCTACTTTTAATATTCTTTCTTTGTTTAGTACATTTGGTGAGGGGTTGTTTGTTTGTTTGTTTGTTTGTTTTTAATTACGTGTCAGGAGGAATTTCTGCTCTGGCCCAATCTAATTGGAGTTTTGTGGGCTTCTTTTATGATCATGGGCATCGCTTTAGGTTAGGGAAATTTCCTATAATTTTGTTGAAGATATTTACTGACCCTTTAAGTTGGGAATCTTCACTTTCTTCTATACATATTATCCTTGTTTGTTCTTCTCATTGTGTCCTGGATTTTCTGGATGTTTTGGGTTAGGAGCTTTTTGCATTTTGCATTTTCTTTGACTGTTGTGTCAGTGTTTTCTATGGTATCTTCTGCACCTGAGATTCTTTCTTCTATCTCTTGTATTCTGTTTGTGATGCTTTCATCTATGACTTCTGATCTCTTTCCTAGGTTTTCTATCTCCAGTGTTGTCTCCTTTTGTGATTTCTTTATTGTTTCTATTTCCATTTTTAGGTCCTGGATGGTTTTGTTTACTTCCTTCATATGTTTGGTTGTGTTTTCCTGTAATTCTTTGTGTGTGTGTGTGTGTGTGTGTGTGTGTGTGTGTGTGTGGTTTTTTCGAGACAGGGTTTCTCTGTATAGCCCTGGCTGTCCTGGAACTCACTCTGTAGACCAGGCTGGCCTCGAAAACAGAAATCCACCTGCCTCTGCCTCCCAAGTGGTGGGATTACAGGCGTGCGCCACCACTGCCTGACTCCTGTAATTCTTAAAGGGATTTTTGTATTGCTTCTTCAAGGTCTTATACCTGTTTACCTGTGTTTCTTTAAGAGAGTTGTGTCCTTAAAGTCCTCTATCACCATCAGGAAGCTGTGATTTTAAATTAGAGTCTTGCTTTTTTGGTGTGTTGGGGTAAGCCGGGATTGCTGTGGTTGGAGAACTGGGTTCTGATGATACCAAGTAGCCTTGACTTCTGTTGCTTATGTTCTTGAGTCTACAGCCCTGTCTATACTCCTGGGAGGCTCACTGTCTCCCAGCACTTTTTCAGTATGGAGCCCTGTGGCAAAGGATTGTCTCTAGCAACAGACAGAAAGTGGAAGGCTCCTGTTTCAGGCTGTCCCTTGGTTCCTGGGTCCTGAGGGTTTAGGAAAGGTTCCTCTGTGCAGCAGTGGTTTCCCACCTGTGCTCACAGGCCTGTCTGCAATCCTGGGCAGCTAACTACCCCACCTGGGTATGGAGCCCTATGGCAGAGGACTGGCTCCATTCTCAGACAGAAACCAGAGGTTTGTTAATCTTAATTAATTCCACAACTATTAGCATCACTTGGACCAATCAGAATAAACGTCAGAACTGTTCTGTCTAGCTCACCAAAATACCTGAGTCAAAGCCAACCATTGAGCAGTGCTTCCTACACCTGCACATGAGCTCATTGTGGGTTTTGCCCTGAGAAGCATTCATGGTCACATCTATCTCTCTGGAGTGAATGCCCAATAATCTATCCATCTGACTGATATCAATATATGTGTGGTTTGTGGGGGTGACTCTTGAACCACCACAGTAAATCCTGCCTCTGAACTGAGCTCAGCCAAACTCAACTGCTGAACTAACTGAATTCCACTTCACTCTATCCAGATGACACAGACCTAGGAGGTCTTTCGATGTGATCTTTTGCCAGAGCAGCCTTGTTGCTGGATTAAAATTCCTCTGTAAGTCAATATTGCAAAATGTATTAGATTGCCAATCCCTTTCCTTTAGAAAGCAAGAATCCTCTGTCGGATGTGGGGTTGATGAAGATCTTTTCCCACTTTGTTGGTTGCCGTTTTGTCCTTCTGACAGTGTCCTTTGCCTTGCACAAACTTTGTAATTTTATGAGGTCCCATTTGTCAATTCTTGATCTTAGTGCGTAAGCTATTGGTGTTCTGTTCAGGAACTTTCCCCCTGTGCCTATGTCCTCCAGGGTCTTCCCAAGTTTCTTTTCTAATAGTTTCAGTGTGTCTGGTTTTATGTGGAGGTCCTTGATCCACTTGGAGTTAATCTTAGTGCAAAGAGATAAGAGTGGGTCAATTCGCATTCTTCTGCATGTTGACCGCCAATTGAACCAGCACCATTTGTTGAAAAGGCTATCTTTATTCCACTGGATGGTTGTGGCTCCTTTATCAAAGATCAAAGAACTCAAGAAGTTAGACCGCAAAGAACCAAATAACCCTATCAAAAAATGGGGTACAGAGCTAAACAAAGAATTTTCACCAGAAGAAATTCGGATGGCCAAGAAACACCTTAAGAGATGTTCAACATCATTAGTCATCAGGGAAGTGCAAATCAAAACAACCCTGAGATTCCACCTCACACCAGTCAGAATGGCTAAGATTAAAAACTCAAGAGACAACAAGTGCTGGCGAGGATGTGGAGAAAGAGGAACACTCCTCCACTGTTGGTGGGATTGCAAAATGATAAAACCGCTCTGGAAATCAGTTTGGAGGTTCCTCAGAAAATTGGCCATGTTACTTCCAGAGGACCCTGGCATACCACTCCTGGGCATATACCCAGAGGATTCCCCTGCATACAATAAAGACACATGCTCCACTATGTTTATAGCAGCCTTGTTTATAATAGCCAGAAATTGGAAGGAACCCATATATCCCTCAAAGGAGGAATGGATACAGAAAATGTGGTATATTTATACAATGGAATACTACTCAGCAATTAAAAATAATGAATTCATGCAATTTGTAGGTAAATGGTTAGACCTGGAAAATATCATCCTGAGTGAGTTAACCCAATCACAAAAGAATACACATGAAATGCAATCACTGATAAGTGGATATTAATGAGCCCAGAAACCCTAAATACTCAAGGCACAATTAGCAAGTCAAATGATTCTCAAGAAGAAAGGAGAGGACCCTGGGCCTGTAAAGATTGGATCCAGTTTTGTAGAGAAACCGTGGGGGGAGGGGGAATGATTGGGGAATAGTTGGGGGGGAGAGGAATTATGGGACGTATGGTGGGGGTGAACTGGGAAAGGGGAAAGCCTTTGGAATGTAAACATAGAATATAGAAAATAAAAATTTAAAAAAAAAAAAGCAAGAATCCCCTTATAACAAGGACTTAAAATCTGCCACTAGATGGCAATGCAACTCAGCTTTTTTTTAAAAATTGAATATCATCTTCATTTACCAATGGTAAAACCTTTCCCAATTTCCTCCCTTCCCAAAGACCCCCAGCACTTCCTCCCACCCCCTACCCCCACGTATATGCCCCTCCACCAGACCCACTCCCATCTCTTCCCCCCCCCACCTAGATTTTTCCTTTGTTGGGGCATCTATTGAGCCTTTACCTGACCCATGAAAAAGAGTAATAAACTGAACTTTAAAGTTTCACTTAATATACATGCATCCGTACATACATAAACATGTATGAAAAAATATACTGACACAAATGAACATTTAAGTCCACATATAAAACTGTACAAGCATAATTCCAGCATTTGGGTTGCTGAGACAGAAGATCTCCAGTTCAAATCCAGCCTGGGATAAAAGTGAGACTGAATTACCCAAAACAAACAAAAACAAAGTTCATTTTCCTCTGTTTCAATATATAATTTTGTGGAGTTTGGGGATAGAAAGTATATGTATTTATGTTCCAGACAAGGAGAAAACTAAATATAGTACATTTAGTACATTTTATTTTTTTATTAGTACATAGGTACTAATAAAGGTAAAGAGAGGTTGGACACAGACTGGAGTGGCTTTCCAGCCAGCCTGGCTGTCAGTGGTCACATTCACAAGGGGTTAGCCCAGTCCACATTTTCACTGACTGGCTTACATGAAAATATGTTTCATTAAAGAGGTTGCCACCTTTTAGGAGAGTAAGATGGTATAAATCAAGACAATTAGAGGAGCCACATAAATCTCAATTGCTCATAATGGGGTCATATCAGAATCTAAAGGGATCCCTGTTAACATATTGGAAGCATCATGCGAGGTAAACCTCCACATACCAAGTGTGAGCTTAGGTAATATCATTGGGTAGTCCCCAGTGAATTTTACACCTAGAACAGGCTAGCAGTGCTCCCTAGGGATAGGAAGTCCCACTAAATTGAGCATTAGAAGGACCCTTGGACAGCAAGGTGGACATGATACTCTTGGGGGGAGCCTTTGGGAATTTGTAATCAGTAAGGAGAACGTGAAGTTCCATGTCTAACATAATGTCATAGGTTAGATTACCATGAAAGCCCCTGTGGGCATATTGTGTAGTTGGGATACAAAGACCAACAGAGGAGGTTGGTGGTAAAGCAAAGAATTTCTTCCGTGAGCCAGGTGCCTTCTATTTATCCTGTAGTAGTGACTAAGTCTATGAAGGGCAAACCCAAACTCACATTGGAAGAGAAAAGAACAGGGTAGGCCAGGGAGTTAACAGCCACAGAAAAGAATGGGGGACAGGGGCACCAAAGCCCAGAGCTCATCGGCTTTCCCAGACTGAAGAAAAATTAATAAACACAGTATGTGCATTACATCTCTATGTCTTCTGGCTTTATCACCCCCTGGTCTGTGGCTGGTAAGCATGTTTAAATAGCATGCAGGTTATATTTTAAATTAATTGTTCCCTGATTTTCAGCCAAGTCATGATATGTAGACCGCCAGTTAATTAACACAGTGGAGCTGAGCACCACCTTAAGGAGATTATATCAATCATAATAGGTCTGGAGGAACATGGCCCATTGCTTCAGTACTTGTTTAAAATAAGGCGAAATCTGGGCCAGAATCATTAGCAGCTTTTCTGATTAGTGTCACATCTGGCAGAGGAGTGGGAATCCAGAGCCTAGTCACTACATCAGGGCTAAGATTGACAAGGAAAGCCTCACAATATTCCGGAGGAGAATGAGGCCCCAGGAAAGAGGTAGTCCATCAACCTCACTGGGTGTCAGATGTTGCCTGTGTCCTGAACTACTCTCCACCTGACCCTACCTGCTCTTGGGATTTGGAGATGAGGTGGTATAGAGTCAACAACACAGCCTCCAGAAGCAGGTGAGAAATGCTGCAGCAAGTTCTCTCAACACTGTTGCAAGCTCCTTTAATACCCTCCACCCCATTGGTCCAAAAAAAGCATCTCTTATAAACAGCAGCTCCTGATTGGCTGGTTTTGTCTGCACAAGCAATCCGTGGTCTCTCAGGCAGTTGGCAATTAGGTCCTCCTGCAGGAGATGCTTTTGTGACTGCATAGCTCTGGCAATTACATAGATGTGACCCTGCTGTTTCTTCTATGGCTTACTACCTGTAATTACAGGGATCCACTGCCCTTTTCTAACCTCCATAAACAATAAGCACACATGCTATACATACATACATGAAGGCAAAAATACTCATAAAATAAAAAATTATTAATATATAAATATTTAACATACATTAAGTATAACTTTATATTACATAGGATGATATATAAAAATACATAACTATATAATAAATAATATATAATATATAAAACAAATATATACATAATTGATGTATTTTTAATTTACTTTATATAATATATATTATAAATTACATATAATTTTAAATAAAATTACAATATATGTATATATAAATATAAATAATATATTTATATTATGTTTTTTGAAACCTAGTTTCTTTGGGTATACCTGGCTCTCCTGGAACTAGCTCTGTAGACCAGTCTGGCCTCAAACTTAGATCCATCTGCTTCTGCCTCTCAAGTCCTGAGATTGTCACCACTTCCTGGATAAAATGAATAAATCTTAAGAGTATTGCCAAATTTTATTGAGGAAGCAGAATTTCCCCCACTTTGAAAACCACCAATGTAGGGGATATGAGAATAACAACCAACATGGAGGAAACAAATGTGTGATTAGATATGTAAATTAATATGAACATGTTGTGTAAATTATGTGCAATAATTGGGTACTTGGTGCAATGAAAACACAGAGAAGGGAACCTGACTCAGCAGATTCATATCAGGAAAACCCTGACATCTTAGCTGTTTTCATAAGAGTGAGACAAGGCTGTTTTGATTTGCATTTCCCTGATGACTAATGATGTTGAACATCTCTTAAGGTGTTTCTCGGCCATCCAAATTTCTTCTGGTGAAAATTCTTTGTTTAGCTCTGTGCCCCATTTTTTGATAGGGTTATTTGGTTCTTTGGGGTCTAACTTCTTGAGTTCTTTGTATATATTGGATATTAGCCCTCTGTCGGATGTGGGGTTGGTGAAGATCATTTCCCACTTTGTTGGTTGCTGTTTTGTCCTTCTGACAGTGTCCTTTGCCTTACAGAAACTTTGTAATTTTATGAGGTCCCATTTGTCAATTCTTGATCTTAGAGCATAAGCTATTGGTGTTCTGTTCAGGAACTTTACCCCTGTGCCCATGTCCTCCAGGGTCTTCCCAAGTTTCTTTTCTAATAGTTTCAGTGTGTCTGGTTTTATGTGGAGGTCCTTGATCCACTTGGAGTTGATCTTAGTACAAGGAGATAAGAGTGGGTCAATTCGCATTCTTCTGCATGTTGACCTCCAGTTGAACCAGCACCATTTGTTGAAAAGGCTATCTTTATTCCACCGGATGGTTGTGGCTCCTTTATCAAAAATCAAGTGACCATAAGTCTGTGGGTTCATTTCTGGGTCTTCAATCCTATTCCATTGATCTACCTGCCTGTTGCTGTACCAATACCATGCAGTTTTTAACACAATTGCTCTGTAGTACTGCTTGAGGTCAGGGATATTGATTCCCCCAGAAGTCCTTTTATTGTTGAGAATAGTTTTAGCTATCCTGGGTTTTTTGTTGCTCCAGATGAATTTGAGAATTGCTCTTTCTAGATCTATGAAGAATTGATTTGGGATTTTGATGGGGATTGCATTGAATCTGTAGATTGCTTTTGGCAAGATGGCCATTTTTACTATATTGATCCTGCCAATCCAGGAGCAAGAAATATTTTTCCATCTTCTGAGGTCTTCTTCGATTTCTTTCTTCAAGGACTTGAAGTTCCTGTCATATAGATCTTTCGCTTGTTTGGTTAGAGTTACGCCAAGGTACTTTATGTTGTTTGTGACTATTGTGAAGGGTGTTACCCTGCGATTCCACCTCACACCGGTCAGAATGGCTAAGATTAAAAACTCAAGAGACAACAGGTGCTTGCGAGGATGTGGAGAAAGAGGAACACTCCTCCACTGTTGGTGGGATTGCAAAATGGTAAAACCGCTCTGGAAATCAGTGTGGCGGTTCCTCAGAAAATTGGGCATGCCACTTCCAGAGGACCCTGGCATACCACTCCTGGGCATATACCCAGAGGATTCCTCTGCATACAATAAAGACACATGCTCTACTATGTTTCTAGCAGCCTTGTTTATAATAGCCAGAAATTGGAAGGAGCCCAGATATCCCTCAAAAGAGGAATGGATACAGAAAATGTGGTATATTTATACAATGGAGTACTACTCAGCAATTAAAAATAATGAACTCATGCAATTTGTAGGTAAATGGTTAGATCTGGAAACTATCATCCTAAGTGAGCTCACCCAATCACAAAAGAATACACATGAAATGCAATCACTGATAAGTGGATATTAATGAGCCTAGAAGCCCTAAATACTCAAGGCACAATTGGCAAGTCAAATGACTCCCAAGAAGAAGAAAGGAGAGGACCCTGGGCCTGTAAAGATTGGATCCAGTATTGTAGACCCAGAACAGAGAAATCGGGGGTGGGGGGGTGGGGGTGGGGGGGAATGAGTGGGGAACAGGGCGGGGAGAGGAATTATGGGACATATGGTGGGGGGTAACTGGGAAAGGGGAAAGCCTTTGGAATGTAAACATAGAATATAGAAAATAAAAATTAAAAAAAAAAAAGAGTGAGACAAGGCAAGAAGGAGGTAAAAGAGTTTCCAAGGAGAGTAAAATGAGCAGAAATTACTTCAAGGCACAGAAATAGTTTTGAATCGAAGGAGTAACAAATATCATCTGGGGAGATGTGGAAGATAGAACTTGGAAGTTACATACTGTACTGAGCTGCTTGGACTTGATTCTGTGTGCAGAAAGTCATGTTGTATGAATGTTTAAAGTTTCACAATATTTAACTTCCAATTCACTTTTTAAAATTTACTACTTATTATCTTCCAAACAATTCAGAAAAGTCCTTTTCATTTCATACCTGCCTGTACTAACACATTTCCAGTGAAAGCAGCTTTTTTGAATATGATTGGGAAAAGTTTCACATTAAGATCTGCATTTCTTTGAATAAACTTTTTTCACTTGGTCTGTCCTCTACTTATGTGTCTATTTTTATTTTCATGTTTTTTCCTTATTTATTGGACAGTTTTTATCTTAGCAATCCCTCCAAATTTTGGTCAGTTTTTATTGTTAGGTTTCAAAGAAACCAAGGAAAACTCTCAGTACCTTTGGCTCTTCCTAGCACTTTTCACCCTGCCCCTCCCCTAAATGTTCCAGCTCAGGGTCTGGCTTCCCTTCTTGAAGCCTATGATCCCTATATAACCTCTGCCATTTTGGTCACACAGTCTCTTGTTCTCTTGGCTACTTGATCCATGGTTCCTCATTGACCTCCCCGCCACCCATTTAAATGAGAGTAGATTTTTCTCTTCTTCTTTCATACAATACACCCTGATGAGTTTACTCTTCCTCCCTCCACTCCTCTCAGACACTCCTCTTCCATGTCCCTTCAGAAAAGAACAGACCTCCAAGAGAACAATTAAACATGGCTATGTAATATGATAAAGCAAAAGCTCTCATATTGAGACCAGACAAGGCAACCTAACAGAAGAGCAGTCAGAAGTGCCAGAGACACATCTGCTCCCACTGTTAGTAGTCCTACAAAAATACCAGACTAATAGCCATAACATATATGCCCAAGACCTGGTGCAGATCCATACAGGCCCCATACTTGCTACTTCAGTCTCTGTGGGCCCATATAAGCCCTGCTTAGTTGATTCAGGAGACCTTGTTCACCTGGTATCCTCCATCCCCTCTGACTCCATTTTTCCACAGTGTTCCTTGAGCTCCGAGGGCAGAAACCCAATGGAGACCTCCAATTTAGATTCTCCATGCAATGTCTGGCTGTGGGTCTCTGGACCTGCTTCCATCATCTGGCAAAGGAAAGTGAAATGGAAATTTCTAGTTTTTTGAAAATTATAGCAAATGATGTTTTGTTGGGGGCACACAGGTGAAAGGATGCCTTGCTAAAGCAAACATGGGAAAGACTGTTTTGCTGAAGCAAACACAGTTGAAAGGATGTTTGGATATAGCAGGCACAGGTGAAAGGATGCTTGATGATGGAGTGTAAATATGACCACACACAGTGGGGCTAAGCACTGAGCATTGGTTCGGTTTGCTCTTCCTCGCTATTCTTTGCTAAAGACACACATGTATTGGTTGACCTTACATAGCATTGTTGATCTCAACTTGTATAATGCTGCCATTGAAAGAAACTCACCCAAGAACTGCTGGTGAGGTTCCTGAGGCAGCTTGCCACTTCCACTGCTTAACCTCAGGCCAGTTGGTGAGCCTGGTGGTTTCTTCAGGATTGACCTATAACTGCCTGATGTCTGCTTGCTGAAAGGACTGGACTGTAGCTGTCTGTTCAGACCTGGTATCTGCCTGGCTAAATGACTGGTCTGCAGCTGCTAAGTCATATTTGGTGCTTGCTCTAGGACTGGATTGCTGCCCAAGAAGTTCAAGCTTGTCCCCAAGGAACTATTACTTAACAGGTCTACTTCCCCCATACTCTAATAACTTCTCTACTACTTCTGCTGGGTGGTGGACTAGAGGAGAGGTTGAGCCCTTATTTAAAAAGTAGGTTGCAAAAAATTATGCCTACAGGAAGCCTTTCTGATGACAACAAGGTACCATGTATGATTATAGCAGAATATCATTAGAAACAATTTTTTGGGGTTCTGTTTTTTACCAGTTGTATTTGGTTCTACTAAGTCTCTTGGCTATCTAGTCTCCAGTTCCTGGGCATCCAGGCAATGTAGGGATCCCTCTAGTGGAATGGCCAAACATTTGTTGGCCAGTCCCACAGTTCTACACCACCATTTCCCCAGCACAACTTGCAGGCAGGACAGACTGTAGGTGCCTGGGTTGGTGTCCATGATTCTCTTTCTCTAGCCTACAGAGTACCTTCCCATGCAAAGAGAATAGACCATGGGAGTGAAGGCTCCATGCAGGCACCAGTTCAACCTCTGTACATTCACTGAGCTATGTGGATGTTATCCTCAGTATTAGAGTGTTGTTGTCAGGTTTTAGACAGAGACTCCCCTGTCCTAGTCTCAGAGTGAGTTGTTTATAAATCTTCATGGAACCCCTGCAGCCAATAACTAAATGCAACTGAGATCTACCACTGGAAGCCTTACCTGGCTACAAAAGATGGCCAGTTCAGACTCTGCATCCTCCTAAATAGGATCACCTTCACAGATTCCAGGAAGTTACCACTACACTAGAATTATACATTGCCTCCCAAATGCTGCCACCCCCGCCCAAATTTCAGCTGTCCATCTCTGTTCTTTCCCTCAAGTGATTGTTTCCACTACCATCACCTCCAGCCTCCCAGTTCACCCGCAAAATCTATTTTATTTGCCCTTCCTAGGAACATCTCTGCATCTCCCCACAGCTATTCTCTTTACTTAACCTCTCTGAGTCTGTGGATTATAACTTAGTTATCATTTACTTAACAGGTAGTATCTACTTATAAATGAATATTGTAGAGGGATTTTAATCCAGCAAAGTGGCTGCTCCAGCTGGAGTTCAGACATGCCCTTAGCACATACCTTTAATCCCTCTGGCAAGAATACAGACATGAATTTAGTACATACCTTTAACAATGTGTACATCCAAACTATGAAGGAAAAGTTAGTTTGTAGAAGGAAGAACCCATGTTTGAAAGTGATATAAAATTGAGTGGTAGACAAAGTGAAGAATCACAGAAAGCTTTGACAGAATAAGGTTCAGTAAGGAACATGAATGCATTTACAGTGTTGTCTGCTTTGTGTTGGGATTATGTTTAAACACGTTTCTTCCATGTTTTGTTCATGTTTTGTATGAAATGTTCTTGTTTTCTGTTAAACAATGCATTTAAATGCATAGTGCTTTAAAACTCACAGAACTTGTAAACTGTAAAAGAACACACTTCTGGATATTATTAGCACAGAAAGGAACATGAATGCATTCACTTTGTAGTGTGCATTGTGTTGCATCTATGTTTAAACACTTTTCTTCCACATATAAAGCCTGGTACAGTTTTTTTTCTGAGAAATGCTTGTGAAAATCCAATATACTATTGAAATATAGTGGTCCTGAATAAAGACAATCACACAGTAATAACAACTTTGCATTTGCTTTAGATCATATCCTATATTGTGCAAAATGTTCTTGTTTTCTGTTAAATAACAGGTATAAACGCATAGTGTTTTAAAACTCACAGATGACATAAACTGTAAAAGAATATACTTCTGGTTATTAGCACAGAAAGGAACACAAATGAATTCACATTGTAGTGTGCTTTGTGCTGGGTCTATGTTTAAACACCTTTCTTCCATGTATAATGCATTGTACAGTTTTCTTTTGAGAAATGCATGTGAAAATTCAATATAGTGTTGAAATACAGTGTTCTGGAATAAAGTAAATCACTTAGTTATAAGAACTTTCAAATTGCATTTAGAACTTATACTGTATTGTGTGAAATGTACTTGTTTTCTGTTAAACAACACATCTAAACACATAGTGTTTTAAAATGCATAGAACTTATAAATTGTAAAAGAACACAGTTCTGGTTATTAGCACAGAAAGGAACATGATTGCATTCACCTTGTAATGTGCTTTGTGTTTTGTCTATGTTTAAACACGTTCCTTCCATGTATAATGCATTGTATAGTTTTCTATGAGATAGGCATTTAATACGACAATCCAATATCGTATTAAAATATATTGTATCCCAGTAAAGATAATCACATAGTAAGATGCTCGTACATGTAATAAGGACACATGCTCCACTATGTTCATAGGTGCCTTATTTATAATAGCCAGAAGGTGGAAAGAACCCAGAGGAATGGATAATCACATAGTAATAAGAACATTCTGCTTCTGATTGGAATATATCATGTATTGTGTGAAATGTTCTTGTTTTCTCTTAAATAACACATTTTAACGCCTAGTGTTTTAAAACACAGAATTTGTAAACTGTAAAAGAACACACTTCTGGATATTAGCATAGAAAGGAACATGAATGCATTCACATTGTCGTGTCCTTTTTTTTTTTTTTTTTTTTTTTTTTTTTTGGTGGTGGGAAGTCTATGTTCAAACATGTTTCTTTCCTGTATTTTGCATTGTTGAGTTTTCTCTGAGTAATGCATATGAAAATCCATTAAAGTATTGAAATACATTGTTGCCGAGTAAAGACAATCACTTAGCAATAAGAACTTTATACTTGCATTTAGAATATATCATGTATTGTGTGATGTGTTCTTGCATTCTTTTAGACAACACGTTTAAACACATAGTGATTTAAACCTCAGAGAATTTTTAACTGTAAAAGAATACACTTCTGGTTATTAGCACAGAAAGGAACATGAATATATTCACATTACCCTGTGCTTTGTGTTGGGTTTAAGTTAAAAAACTTTTCTTCCATGTATTTTGCATTTTACAGTTTTCTCTGAGAAATGCATGTGAAAATCCAATATAGTATTGAAATACAGTGCTGCCGAGTAAAGAAAATCACATAGTAATAAGAACTTTCTATTTGTGTTTAGAATATATCATGTATTGTGTGAAATGTTCTTGCTCTTTCCTAAAGAGCACGTTTAAATGAATAGTGTTTTAAAACTCACAGAACTTGTAAACTGTAAAAGATCACACTTCTGTTTATTAGCACAGAAAGGAACATGAATGCATTCACGTTGTCATGTGCTTTGTGTTGGGTCTATATTTAAACACATTTGTCCATGTATAATGCATTTTACAGTTTTCTCTGAGAAATGCATGTGAAAATCCAATATACTATTGAAATACAGTGTTGTCAAGTAAAGACAATCACTTAGTAATAATTTTTTATTTGAGTTTAGAATATATCATGTAATGTGTGAAATATTCTTGTTTTCTCTTAAACAACACGTTTAAACACCTAGTGTTTTAAAACTCACAGAACTTGTAAACTGTTAAAGAACACACTTCTTCTTCTTCTTTTTTTTTTTTTTTTTTTTTTTTTTTTGGTTTTTCGAGACAGGGTTTCTCTGTGTAGCCCTGGCTGTCCTGGAACTCACTCTGTAGACCAGGCTGGCCTCGAACTCAGAAATCCGCCTGCCTCTGCCTCCCAAGTGCTGGGATTAAAGGCGTGCGCCACCACGCCCGGCTCCACACTTCTTGATATTAGCACAGAAATGAACATGAATTCAATCAGATTTTCATGTGTTTGTGTTTCATTTATGTTTAAAAATGTTTCTTCCATGTATAATGCATTGTATAATTTTCTCAGAGAAATGCATGTAAAAATCCAATTGAGTATTGAAATACAGTGTTGCCGAGTAAAGACAATCACTTAGTGATAAAACCTTTCTAGTTGTGTTTAGAATATATCATGTATTGTGTGAAATGTTCTTGTTTTCTGTTAAACTTGTTTAATTGCATAGTGTTTTAAACCTCCCAGAATTTTTAAACTGTAAAAGAACACACTTCTGGTTATTAGCACAGAAAGGAACACATGAATATGTTCATGTTGTCCTGTGCTTTGTGTTGACTAGGTTTAACCACTTTTCTTCCATGTATTTTGCATTGTTCAGTTTTCTCTGAGAAATGCATGTGAAAATCCAATATAGTATATAGTGCTGCCAAGCAAAGATAATTAATCATGTAGTAAAAAGAACTTTCTACTTGCGTTTAGAATATATCATGTATTGTGTGAAATGTTCTTGTTTTCTCTTAAACAACATGTTTAAACGCCTAGTGTTTTAGAGATCTTTACTTACTTATTTATTTCTTGTGCCTCGGCTTGTGTAGGCAATAGGCCACCTCCCTTCCTGAAAAAGAAAAGAAAACCAAACAGAATTCAACCAACAAGTAGACCAAGCAAACACGTTTGCCTGCCTGTCTATCTGTCTATCAGGGAGACTCAGAGAAAAATGACATCTCGAATAAACAAAATCTACCTATGTCTGCCCATTTTTCTTTCTTTTTTCTTCCTTCCTTCCTTCCTTCCTTCCTTCCTTCCTTCCTTTCTCCTTCCTTCCTTCCTTCCATCCTTCCTTCCTTTCTTCCTTCCTTCCTTCCTTCCTTCCTTCCTTCCTTCCTTCCTTCCATCCTTCTTGCTCTTTGCCTGAGACAGTGTTTCTTTGTGAATGATATTTATGTTTATAAAAGTTTTACCTATTTTGACTGGCTAGCTAACTAATTAACCAACTGTGTCTGCCTGGCACACAAAAAGAGGACTGATTATATTTATCTTTTATTATGCAATTTAATTTAAAAATAAAAATTGAAAAGTTTCAATTCATTGGGCACTTAAAGAAATAGACAAATAGCAGGAGAAAAACGTGGCTGTGGCTTCTTTCTGGTGGCTTTTTGTGCCTCCCCACTGTTCTACATTGGTTTTAATGAAGTTCTGTTCCCCTAGAGGCTAAGAAAGAAAGGGTGACAGAAAAGGAAGTGACCTGAAATGGTAGGTCACATGGCAGCACCCTCCATCTTGGTGAGGTCAGTTAGCTGGTGGCCAAGATGGCTGCCATCCATATGTCACCTTCAATCTTGGTGAGGTCAGTGTGCAATGGAGTGACAGAACAAGGAAGTAGAACCAAACAGACATGGAATTACTAACCCCTCCAGGGCCCAAACTCCACTATGCTTATGTGAAGAAAAACAACACACAGTTGTGTTAAAGAGTGAGTTCCAGGACATCCAAGACTACACAGAGAAACTGTGTATCGAAACACCCCCTCCTCACCCAAAATATTGTTTAAATCCCAATTGGCCTCCATACCCTGCCTTGATCAGCAGCCATACAAATTTTATTATTATCATCATCATCATCATCATCATCATCATCATCATCATCACCACCATCATCATCATTTCATTATTATCATCAATATTATTATCATTTCATTATTATTTTTATTACTATTATTATAACAGTTACTACTTTTATTATTAGTCATACATACACTGAAAAATAATAATAACAATAACAACAACAACAAATAAATGAATAATAAGAAAAAAAAGGCTCTAGCTTTCGTCTGGCTTGTGGGTGGCAGAGGCATACAGAACAGTCCACTGTGACTGTGAGTTTGAGGCTAATCAAGTCACTGGGAAAGTTCCTGGCCTGCAGGTGCTACACCAGGAGAAACCCTATCTTGAGGCAAAATAAAACAAAGCAGAAAAGGTTCTGGCTTTTATTTTACAGACATGTTTTTTATTACTATTGACCATAGAACTTTGATCATGAAGGCATGTTGGAATTTATGACAGTGTTTGTGTGTGTGTGTGTGTGTGTGTGTGTGTGTGTTTCCATGGCCAATCTAGGATTCACCCCAGATTTGTGTTGCAGAGATCTTTACTTATTTATTTCTTGTGCCTGGGCTTTTGTAGCCAATAGGCCACCTCCCTCTTTGGAAAAACAAAAGAAAACCAAACAAAAATCAATGAATAGACAGACCAAACAAACAGGATTGTCTGCCTGTGTATCTGTCTATCAGGGAGACTCAGAGAAAAATTATATCTTGAATAAACAAAATCTACCTAAGTCTGCCCATTTTTCTTCCTTCCTTCCTTCCTTCCTTCCTTCCTTCTTTCCTTCCTTCTTTCCTTCCTTCCTTCCTTCCTTCCTTCCTTTCCTTCCTTCCTTCCTTCCTTCCTTTTTCTTTCTTTCTTCTTTCTTTTCTTTCTTCTTTCTTTTCTTTCTTTCTTCTTTCTTTTCTTTCTTCTTTCTTTTCTTTCTTTCTTCTTTCTTTCTCCTTCCTTCCTTCTATCCTTCCTTCTTGCTTTTTGTCTGAGACAGTGTTTCTTTGTGAATGATATTTATGTTTATATAAATTTTACCTATTTTGATTGGCTAGCTAACTGATTAACTAACTGTGTCTGTCCGGCACACAAAAGGAGTTCTGGGATGACTGATTATATTCATCTTTTATTATGAGATTTAAAACAAAAAACAAAAAATTGAAAAGCTTCGATTCATCGGGCACTTAAAAGAAATAAACAAATAGCAGGAGAAAAAAATGTGGCTGTGGCTTCTTTCTGGTAGCTTTTCGTGCCTCCCCACCGTTCTACATTGGTTTTAATGAAGTTCTGTTTCCCTAGAGGCTAAGAAAGAAAGGGTGACAGAAAAGGAAATGACCTGAAATGGTAGGTCACATGGCAGCACCCTCCATCTTGGTGAGGTCAGTCAGCTGGTGGCCAAGATGGCTGCCATCCATATGTCACCTTCCAACTTGGTGAGGTCAGTGTGCAATGGAGTGACAGAACAAGGAAGTAGAATCAAACAGATACGGAGGCGCTAAACCCTCCGGACCCAAACACTACCATGCTTATGTGAAGAAAAACAGCACACAGTTGTGTTACAGAGTGAGTTCCAGGACAGCCAGGGCTACACAGAGAAACACTGTCTCGAAACACCCCCTCCTCACCCAAAAATTTGTTTAATCCCAAATTGGCCTCCTTATCCTGCCTTGATCAGAAGACATACAACTATTATATGATGATGATGATGATGATGATGATGATGATGATGATGATGATGATTGATGATGATGATTAAACTGAAGATTTTCATATAACATATTTCTTATAAAATTCTGTAATTACATAGAAAAAATATTAAAAATTGGAGATTTTCTTGGAAAAATTTACAGATACAAAGGTAGACATACAAAAACTAACAATATAATTGAAAAAGGAAGCAGAGACATTTTCTGATAAAAGTGAAGAGTTTCATGTAACATATTTCTGATAAAATTGAGGAATTAGCCAGGTGGTGGTGGCACACACCTTTAATCCCAGCGCTTGGGAGGCAGAGGCAGGTAGATTTCTAGTTCGAGGCCAGCCTGGTCTACAAAGTGAGTTCCAGGACAGCCAGGACTACACAGAGAAACCCTGTCTCAAAAAAAAACAAAAAACAAAAAACAAAAAAAAAGAGGAATTAAACAGGGAAAATGTAAATATTGATGATTTTCTTGGAAAATTTAACAGATACAATGGTAGAAATACAAAATATTAGAATATAATTGAAAAGGGAAGTGGAGATATTTTCTGATAAATCTGAAGATTTTCATAAAGCATTTCAGATATAATTGAGGGGATTACATAGGAAAAATGTTAAAATTGAAGATTACCTGGAAAAATTCACAGATACAATGGTAAATATACAAATACAATTAGAATATAATAGAAAAAGGAAGTAGAGACCTTTTCTGATAAAACTGAAGATTTTCATACTATAAATTTCTGTTAAAATTGAGGAATTACATAGGAAAAATATGTTAAAATTGAAGATTTTCTTGGAAAATTTTACAGACACAACGGTAGACATAGAAAAAGAATTATAATATAATTGAAATAGGTAGTGGAGATACAATCTGATAAAACTGAAGGTTTTCATATGACATATGTCAGATACAATTGGGGAATTTTGTAGGAAAAAAATGTAAAAATTGAAGATTTTCTTGGTAAAATTTACTGACCAAAAGGATAACATATGAAAGCTATTAGAATACAGTTGAAAAAAGAACTAGAGACATTTTCTGATAAAACTGAAGATTTTCATATTACAAATTTCTGATTAAATTGAGGAATTACATCGGAGAAAAATGTTAAAATTGAAGATTTTCTTGGAAAATTTTGCAGATACAATGGTAGACATACAAAAACTATTAGAATGTAGTAGAAAAAGCAACTGTAGATTTATCTGATTAAACTGAAGATTGTTATATATTTGTGATAAATTTGAGCAGTTACATAGGAAAAATGTTAAAATTTATTTTCTTGGAAAAATTCACAGATACAACGTTAGACATAAAAACAATTAGAATATAATTGAGAGAGGAAGTAGAGACATTTTCTGATAAAACTGAAGCTTTTCATATGACATATGTATGATAAAATTGAGGACTTACATAGGAAAAATGGTAAAATGTAAGATTTTCTTGGGAAATTTTACAGATTCAAAGGTAAACATTCAAAAACTACTTGAATATAATTCAAAAAGTTAGTGGAGATATATTCTGATGAAAGTGAAGATTTACATATAAAATATTTCTGATAAAATTGAGGAAATTCATAGGGCAATTTTTAAAATGGGAGATTTTCTTGGAAAAATTCACAGATACAAAGGTCAACTTACAAAAACAATTAGAATATAATTGAAAAAGGTAATGAAGACAATTTCTAATAAAAGTGAAGATTTAAATATAGCATATTTCTGATAAAGTTGAGGAATTACATTGGAAAAATATTACAATTGAAGATTTTCTTAAAAAATTTAGATACAAAGGTAGTCATACAAAAAGTATTAAAATATAATATAAAAAGGAACTGTAGATTTGTCTGATTAAACTGAAGTTTTTTATGTAATCTATTTGTGAGAAATTTGAGCAATTATATAGGAAAAATATTAAAATTGAAGATCTTCTCCAATAAAAAAAAATTGAAGATCTTGGAAAAATTCACAGAAACAATTGTAGACATAAAAACAATTAGAATATAATTTAAAAAGAAGTGGAAACATTTTCTGATAAAACTGAAGATTTTCATATAACATATTTCTGATAAAATTGAGGAATTATATATTAAAATAAAAAACTTGAAGATTTTCTTGTAAAAATTTAGAAAAACAAATGTAGAAAAATAAAAACTATTAGAAAATAATTGAAAAAGTAAATGGAGACATTTTCTGCTAAAACTGAAGATTTTTATATAACATATTTCAGATAAAATTGAGGGATTGCATAGGAAAAATGAAAAAAAATTGATGATTTCAAAAAATTTACAGATACAAGATAGACATGAAAAACTATTAAAGTATAATTGAAAAAGGAAAGGGAGACATTTTCTGATAGAACTGAAGATTTTCATGTAGCATATTTCTGATAAAATTGAAGAGTTAAAATGAAAAATATAAATATTGAAGATTTTCTTTAAAAATTTAACAGATACAATGGCAGACATACAAAATCAATTAGAATATAATTGAAAAAGGAAGTTGAGACATTTTTAATAAAACTGAAGATTTTTCATACTACTAATTTCTGATAAAATTGGGGAAATTACATTAAAAATTTTTAAATTGAAGATTTTCTTTTCAGATTTTACAGATAATGGTAGACATACAAAAAGTATTAAAATACAATAGAAAAAGGAATTGTAGATTTATCTGATTAATCTGAAGACTTTCATATATTTGTGATAAATTTGAGCAATTACATGGGAAAAATGTAAAAATTGAAGATTTTCTTGTAGAAATTCACAGATACAAGGGTAGACATACAAAAGCCATTAGTGTATAATTGAAAAAGAAGTGGAGAGATTTTCTGATAAAACTGAAGATTTTCAGATAACATATTTCCTATAAAATTGTGTAATTACATAGGAAAAATGTAAAAGTTGAAGATTTTCTTGGAAAAATTCACAGATACTGCAGTAGACATAGAAAAAGAATTAGAATATAATTGAAAATGAAAGTTGAGACATTTTCTGATAAAACTGAAGATTTTCATAGAACATATTTCTGATAAAATTGAAAAATTTCATATGAAAAATGTTACAATTGTTGATTTTCTTCGAACAATTTACAGATACAAGGTAGACATACAAAAACTATTAGAATATAATTGGAAAAGGAAATGGAGACATTTTCTGATAAAATTGAAAGTTTGTATATAACATATTTTTGATAGATTTGAGGAAATATACAGGAAAAATATTAAAAATTAAAGATTTTCTTGGAAAAATTCACAGATACAACAGAAGACATACAAAAGCAATTCAAATACAACTGAAAATGGAATTGGAGACATTCTCTGATAAAACTGAAGATTTTCTCATAACATTTTTGATAAAATTGAGGAATTACATGCAAAAAATGATAAAATTGAAGATTTTCTTAGAAAAGTTCACAGATGCAATGGTAGACATACAAAAACAAGTAGAAAATAATTGAAAAAGGAAGTGGACACATTTTCTGATAAAACTGAAGATTTTCATGTAACATATTTTTGACAAAATTGAGGAATGAAAAAGGAAAATGTAAATATTGAATATTTTCTTAGATAATTTAATAGATACAATGTTAAAAATACAAAAACAATTAGAATATAATCAAAAAAGGAAGTGGAGACATTTTCTGATAACAGTGAAGATTTTCATACTACAAATTTCTGATAAAATTGAGGAATTACATAGGAAAAATGTTAAAATTGAAGATTTTATTGGAAAAATTCACAAATACAATGGTAGACATAAAAACAGTAAGAATATAATTGAAAAAAGAAGTGGAGACATTTTCTGAAAATGTTCATATAACATATTTCCTATAATATTGTGTAATTTCATAGAAAAAATGTAAAAATTTAAGCTTTTCTTGGAAAAATTCAGAGAATGGTAGTCATTACAAAAGAATTAGAATATTGAATTAGAATATTTTCTATTGAAAAAGGAAGTTGAGACTTTTTCTGACAAAACTGAAGATTTTCATGTAACATATTTCAGATAAAATCAAAAAATTACATAGGAAAATATAAAAATTGACGATTTTCTTGGAAAAATTTACAGATACGGGGTAGACATACAAAAACTATTAGAATATAATTGAAAAAGGAAATCAAGATGTTTTCTGATATATCTGAAGATTTTTATATAACATATTTCTGATAAAATTGAAGAATTACATAGGTAAAATGTTAAAATTGAAGATTTTCCTAGAAAAGTTCATAGACATACAAAAACAAGTAGAAAATAATTGAAAGCAGAAGTGGAGACATTTTTTGATAAAACTTAAGATTTTCATGTAACATATTTCTGATAAAATTGAGGAATTAAAAAGGAAAAATGTAAATATTGATTTTCTTGGATAATCTAACAGATACAATGTTAGACATACAAAAACAGAATATAGTCAAAAAAGGAAGTGGAGACATTTTCTAATAAAACCGAAAATTTTTATACTACAAATAAAATTGAGGCATTACATAGGAAAAAATGTTAAAATTGAAGACTTTCATGGAAAAATTTACAGATACAATCGTAGAATACACAAATTATTAGAATATAATAGAAAAAAGAACTGTAGATTTATCTGATTAAACTGAAGATTTTTATATATTTGTGATAAATTTGAGCAATTACATAGGAAAATGTAAAAATTGAAGATTTTCTTGTAAAAATTCACAGATACAAAGTTGACATACAAAAACCATTAAAGTATAATTGAAAAAGGAAGTGGAGATGTTTTCTGATAAAATGAAAATTTTCATATGACATGTTTCTGATAAAATTGAGGAATTAAAAAGGAAAAATGAGCCGGGTGGTGGTGGCGCAAGCCTGTAATCCCAGCACTCGGGGAGGCAGAGGCAGGTAGATTTCTGAGTTCGAGGCCAGCCTGGTCTACAGAGTGAGTTCCAGGACAGCCAGGGCTATACAGAGAAACCCTGTCTCGAACAAACCAAATCCTAAAAAAAAAAAAAAAAAAAAAAAAAAAGGAAAAATGTAAAAATTGGAGATTTTCTTTAAAAATTTAACAGATACAATGGTAGACATACAAAAACAATGAAAATATAATTGAAAAAGGACAGGGAGATATTTTCTGATAAAACTGACGGTTTTCATGTAATGTATTTCTGATAAAATTGAAGAATTAAAAGAAAAATGTAAATATTGAAGTTTTTTTAAAAAATTAACTGCTACATGGTAGACATAAAAAACAATACGAATATAATTGGAAGTAGAGACATTTTCTGATAAAAATGAAGATTTTCACATTACAAATTTCTGATAAATTGAGGAATTACATAGGAAAAATGTTAAAATTGAAGATTTTCTTAGAAAATTTTACAGATAAAACGGTAGACATACAAAAATTATTAGAATATAACAGAAAAAGGAACTGTAGATTTATCTGATTAAACTAAAGACTTATATATTTGTGATAAATTTGAGGAATTACATAGGAAAATGTAATAATTGAAGACTTTCTTGTAAAAATTCACAGATATAGCAGTAGACATACAAAAACAATTAAAATGTAATTGAAAAAGGAAATAGAGGTATTTTCTGATAAAACTGAAGGTTTTCAGATAACATATTTTCTATAAAATTGTGCAATTACATAAGAAAAATGTAAAAATTGAAGATTTTCTTGGAAAAATTCACAGATACTACAGTAGATCTAAAAGAATTAGAATATAAATGAGAATGGAAGTTGAGACATTTTCTAATAAAACTGAAGATTTTCATAGAACATATTTCTGATAAAATTGAAAAATTTCATATGAAAAATGTTATAATTTTTGATTTTCTTCGAACAATTTACAGATACAAGGTAGACATACAAAAACAATTAGAATATGATTGGAAAAGGAAATGGAGTAATTTTATGATAAACCTGAAGATTTTTATATAACATGTTTCTGATAGATATGAGGAAATACATAGGAAAAATATTAAAGTTAACGATTTTCTTGGAAAAATTTACTGATACAATGGTAGACATACAATGATTCAAATACAACTGAAAAGCAAATAGAGACATTCTCTGATAAAATTGAAGATTTTCTCATAACCTATTTTTGATAACATTGAGGAATTACAAGGGAAAAATGATAAAATTGAAGATTTTCTTAGAAAAGTTCACAGATAAATAGTAGACATAAAAAACCCAGGTAGAAGGTCACCAGTAGAGAACCAACAGACAGGCCCAGGTACTCAGTCTTAATCTGAGATTAACATTGCTCAGGTGGAAACCTGCCAGGCTTTCACCTGAAGCCAGGGCCTGGGTAGCTCAGCGGGCCATCTGTATGCCAACCCAGTCCTGCACCAACCCAGTTGGCGGGTAATCTGCCCTGCAGAGTGATCAGCACTTGGATAAGGTCCCTGCAGCATCTGCTATCTGTGCACCCTGAAGGAGCAGACAGGCAGCACCAGGTTCACAGAGAAAACCCAAGTGTAGCATTGCTTGGGATAGGAAGCATTAGGGCTCCAAGGGCACCCAAGAGGAAGGTAGCACACCAGCAATCCGAGCCAGGGGAAACCCTGACATCCAGAGGTGCAGAATTACCCTTACAGGCTCACAGGAGGTTCAAACACCAGCCAGTGACAACAAGGCCAACTAACACCAGAGATAACCAGATGGCAAAAGGCAAACATAGGGATGTTACTAACAGAAATCAAGGCAACATGGCAGCATCCAAACCCAATTCTCCGAAAACAGGAAGTCCTGGATACCCCAACACACCAGAAAAACAATATTTGGATTTAAAGTCACTGGTCAGGATACTGTTAGAGGAACACAAGAAGAACGTAAATCTCTTAAAGAAATACAGGAGAAAATGGATCAAAAGTTAGAAGCCCTTACAAGGGAAACACAAAAATCAATTAAACAAATTCAGGAGAATACGGGTCAAAGATAGAAGCCAATAGGAAGGTAATGCAAAAATCACTTACAATTACAAGAATACAGGAGAACTTGGGTCAACAGGCAGAAGTCATGAAAGAGGAAACACAAAAATTTCTCAAAGATCTACATGAAAACACGAACAAGCAAGTGAAGGATATGAGCAAAATCATCCAGGACCTAAAAACAGAAGTAGAAACAACTAAGAAATCACAAAGGGAGACAAATTTGGAGATAGAAAACCTTGGGAAAAAATCAGGGGCCATAGATGCAAATATCAACAACAGAATACAAGAGATAGAAGAAAGATTCTCAGATGCCGAAGATACCATAGGAACCATGGACTCAACAATCAAAGAAAATGCAAAATGCAAAAAGCTTGTAACCCAAAACATTCAGGAAATCCAGGACACAATGAGAAGACCAAACCTAAGTATGGAAGAGAGTGAAGATTTACTACTTAAAGGACCAGCAAATATCTTCAATAAAATTATGGAAGAAAACTTCCCTAACCTAACGAGGGAGATGCCCATGAATATACAAGAAGCCTACAGAACTCCAAACAGACTGGATCAGAACAGAAATACCTCCTGTCAAATAATAATCAAACCCCCAAATATACTAAGCAAAGAAAGAATATTAAAGGCAGTAAGAGCAAAAGTACAAGTAACATATAAAGGAAGACCTATCAGGATTACACCAGACTTCTCACACAAGACCATGAAAGCTAGAAGATCCTGGGCAGATCTAATGCAGTCACTAAGAGAACACAAATGCCAGCCAAGACTATACTATACCCAGCAAAACTCTCAATCACCATAGAGGGAGAAACCAAGATATTCCACAACAAAACCAAATTTACACAATATCTTTCCAGAAAGCCAGCTTTTTAAAAGATAATAGGGGGAAATCACCAATACAAGGAGGGAAATTACACCCTGGACAAAGCAAGATAGTAACCTTCGGTCATCAAACCCAAAAGAAGAAAACCTATCAAATATAAAAAAACAACATCAAAAATGACAAGAAGCAATAATCACTACTCCTCAAGATCTCTTAACATCAATGAACTCAACTCCCCAATAAAAAGACACAGACTAACAGACTGGATACAAAAACAGGACCCTACATTTTGCTGCATACAGGAAACACATCTCAGTGTCAAAGAAAAACACTACCTTAGAATAAAAGGCTGGAAGACAATTTTACAAGCAAATGGTCTCAGGAAACAAGCAGGAGAAGCCACTCTAATATCAAATAAAATTGACTTTCAACCTAAAGTCATCAAAAGAGACACAGAAGGACACTTCTTGCTGGTCAAAGGAAAAATGCACCAAGAAGAACTCTCAATTCTGAACATCTATGCTCCAAATGCAAGGGCACCCTCATTCATAAAAGAAACTTTACTAAAGCTTAAAGCACACATTGCACCGAACACAATAATTGTGGGTGACTAATCCAATCAATGGACTAATTGAAGCTTTGGACAAATTGGATTTAACACACACACACACACACACACACACACACACACACACACATATATATATATATATATATATATATATATATATATATGGACCAATCAGGAAACCAGAAACTAAACAGAGATACAGAGAAACTAATTGAAGCTTTGGACAAATTGGATTTAAGTGAGCTAACACAATCACAAAAGAATACACATGAAATGCAATCACTGATAAGTGGATATTAATGAGCACAGAAGCTCTGAATACTCAAGGCACAATTAGCAAATCAATAGATTCCCAAGAAGAAGGAATGACCCTGGTCATGAAAAGACTGGATCCAGTTTTGTGGAGAGTATAAGAACAGAGAAATGGTGGGGGTGGTGGTTGGGGAATCGGTGGAGGGAAGTGGACTTATTGGACATATGGTGAGGCGGGAACTGAGAAAGGGGAAAGCTTTTGGAATGTAAACAAAGAATATAGAAGAAAACAGGTAGAATGTAATTGAAAAAGGAAGAAGACATGTTTTTTGATAAAACTGAACATTTTCATGTAACATATTTCTGATAAAATTGAAGAATTACAAAGGAAAAATGTAAAAATGAAGATATTTAAAAATTTAACAGATACCATGGTAGACATACAAAAACAATTAAAATATAATTGAAAAAGGAAGGGGAGATATTTTCTGATAAAATTGATGATTTTCTTGTAACATTTCTGATAAAATCAAGGAATTAAAAAGGAAAAATGAAAATATTGAAGATTTTCATTAAAAATTTAACATACAAATGTAAACAAACAAAAAATTGAAATATAATTGCAAAAGGTAGGGGAGACATTTTCTAATAAAACTGAAGATTTTCATGTAATACATTTCTGATAAAATTGAGGAATTATGTAGGAAAATATTAAAATTGCAGATTTTCATAGAAAGATTAACAGATACAATGGTACACATACAAAAGCAAGTATAATATAATTGAAAAAGGAAGTTGAGACATTTTCTGATAAAACTGAAGATTTTCATAGAACATATTTCTCATAAAATGGAGTAATTACATTGGAAAAATAAATGGAAGATTTTCTTAGTAAAATTTACAGGTACAAAGGATAACATACAAAAATTAATTGAATATAATTGAAAAAGGCAGTAGAGATATTTTCTGATAAAACTGAAGATTTTTATATCATATATTTCTGATAATATTGAGGAATTATATAGGAAATATATAAAAATGGAAGATTTTCTTTGAAAAATTACAGATACAAAGGTAGACATACAAAAACTATTAGAATGCAATTGAATATGGATATGGAGATGTTTTCTGATAAACCTGAAGATTTTCATATAACATATTTCCTATAAAATTGTATAATAACTTAGTAAAAATGTTAAAATTGAAGATTTTCCTGGAAAATTATAAAGATAACAATGGTAGACATACAAAAATTTTTAGAATACAATAGAAAAAGGAACTTAGAATTATCTGATTAAACTGAAGACTTTCATATTATTTGTGATAAATTTGAGCAATTATATAGGAAAAATGTTAAAATTGAAGTTTTCTGGTAAAAATTCACAGATACAGGAGTAGACATACAAAAACAATTAAAATATAATTGAAAAGGGCAGTGGAGACAATTTCTGATATATCTGTAGATTTTAATATAACATATTTCCTCTAAAATTTTTCAAATACATAGGAAAAATGTAAAAGTTGAAGATTTTCTTGGGAAAATTCACAGATGCTACAGTAGACATAGAAAAAATAATTAGAATATAATTGAAAATAGATGTCAAGACATTTTCTGATTAAACTGAAGATTTCCATAGAACATATTTTTGATAAAATTAAAAAATTTCATTGGAAAAATGTTACAATTGATTTTCTGAGGAAAGACTACCACATACTAGTAAGAACTTTGTAATTGCAGTTAGAAGTTATCATACATTGTGCGAAATATTCTTGTTTTCTTCTAAACAAGTCATAAACCCTAAGCCTAGCCCTAGCTCTAGGCCTAGCCCTAACCCTTGCCTTACCCCTAGCCCTAGCCCACCCTAGCCCTAGCCCTAGCCCTAGGCCTAACCCTAACCCTAACCCTAACCCTAACCCTAACCCTAACCCTAACCCTAACCCTAACCCTAACCCTAACCCTAACCCTAACCCTAACCCTAACCCTAACCCTAACCTTGTAAGTTGTGTTTTAAAACTTACAGAACTTGTAAATTGTAAAAAAACACAGTTCTGGTCACTAGCCCAGAAAGGAATGTGAGTACCCTTGCGTTGTAGTGTGTTTCTTGTTGTGTAGTGTTCTTGTTTCATTGCTCTTGGAAAGCAGGTAGGATAGGATTCAAGCACATCAGGAGCTTAGAGGTAGAAGCTGATACAGAGGCTGAGAAGGAATGCTATTTGTGGGTTTTCTGCTTATGGCTTCCTTTTCCTGCTTTTTTATAGATCCTAGGTCCACGAGCCCGGAGTGTGCAGCACCCACAATGACCTGAGACCTTTCCCACCAATCACTAAATAAGAAAATGCCCTACAGGCTTACCTACAACCCAGTCTTTCAGAGGCACTTTCTCAATTAAAGCTCCTTTCTTTCAGTGACTCTACTTTGCGTCAAGGTGACATAAAACCATCAAGCATAGTGCTGTGCCTCAGTAGCAAGAACTGGGTTATAAAGAACACACAATCACTGATAAGTGGATATTAATGAGCCCAGAAGCTCTGAATACTCAAGGCATAATTAGCAAATGAAAAGATTCCCAAGAAGAAGGAAGGAGAGGACCCTGGTCCTGAAAAGACTGGATCCGGTTTTTTAGGAGAGTACCAGAACAGAAAAAAGGCGGCGGCGGCGGCGGGGGTGGGGGGGTGGGGTGGGGGTGGTGATGGCGGAATAGGTGGGAGGCGGGGAGGGTGGAGAGGACTTATGGGACATAGGGTGACAGGGAAACAGGGAAAGGGGAAAGCCTTCGGAATGTAAACAAAGAATATAGAAAATAATAATAATAATAATAATAATAATAATAAAAGAGCACAACCTCTAGCTAGCTAGAGGACTGCTGGTATGACAACTCAACTCTGGTTTAGAAAACAGGTCCGACCAGGAATACTGAGTGGCAGCTGCGAATGAGACACAACAATGCCTGTCCGATAGTATCTCTAGAACCAGTGAATTCATTTACATTATAAAATATATTGCAGGGATTTATAATATGCATGGTTAGCTATGGTTCCTTATCTGGAGAAGGAATGGAGATGAAAATTCTTTACCTTTGCATTTCTCTCCAAACTCCATTGTTACCCACCCCTCAGGCATATATGGACACTAATCCTGGCGCTCCATGGAACCCAGCTGGTGAGAATCACAGTTCTATGCTCACTTTCCTATTCAAAGTTCCATCTCTTGCATTTTTCTGAAATCCCCCAAATACAGGGGACTCACCACCTCCAGGACAGGTCCTCATTTGTGGACTCTCTTTAGATGAGAAATACTACATCTAGTTAATTTGAAAGCATCCCCTCTACAAGGAGCATGTCAATCTGAGTCCTGTCCTCCAGAAAAGTAAAAGCTAAGGACAGTCTAATCTTGCATTGAGCATGGCATGTCTCCCTATTGCTTGTAAGTCCACAACATGATGTAGCTCTCACCAAGATAATAAATCCCTCTTATCAAGAAGGCTTTGCTTTATCCGGGGAAGTTTGCTAATAAAAGAATCTCACGGTTTAAAAATGCTTGAAATAGCCAGGTGTTACCAATTTAAATGGAACCCCACAAAGTGCATGCCCTTACTTTAGTAACTAAAATACAATGAAGTCAGTTTATGAATTTTTGGTAAGCCCATGGAGGCTTAACTGGACAGAGGCCTGACTAGAGGAAGGATGCCCTATATACAGGCAGAAAATGTCCCAGGACCATTGGCTGCTAGTTCTGCACATTTTTTTGACAGCTATCATTTTAAGTTTATCAGCTTCAGGAAACATTTTGAGTTCATTTCCCCAGAAACCAAAAAAACTAACAAAACAAAACAAAACCTAACAACAACAACAACAAATATATATATATATATATATATATATATATATATATATAATATAAATATATATATATATATTTCAGAGGGACTCATGGTAAAAAGTTATCTGCTATTAACAATTAACTATTAGATATCTGCAAAGCAGGAAAAAATCTAAGACTGGATACCAGTAAGGTTAGAATTCATATGCAATTGTAGACAGTCATTAGCACCTTTCAGATAACAGCTTTTTTTTTTTTTAAATCCTATGACCATAGCAGACATCAGTAATTAATAACTGCACTCTACCTACTTGGTCCAAGGCTGTGTACCCTTCTCATATCAACACTCTGGGTCATCAATTTCTGTCTCATAGGAGTGGTGTAAGTATGCAAGTCTTCTGGGCATCCCAGGATTGAATCTGTCTTTGCACTGGCTCTTTGTGTTCCTCTAGGAGCTCTAGCGACTTTCCGCTAGCATTTGAGAGCTGAGATTTTCTGCAGGGAACAAGAGAGGAGAATTCAGCTGTAATCACTATAATGACATGCCTTGTGAGTCATGTGTCACAGGAATAAGTACTGAGAAGATTGGAGTCACACAACTCCAAATGATAAGACCAATATTGTAACCAGATCTACCTAACTTTAAAGACCCAAAGCAGGATAATGCTACCACATATAGGCTTAGACAGCTGTATATTTAGACATGGCATGCTGATGATCAAAAAGTCTCCATATTCCTTGCACAGAATTTGTTACTGGTTACATCTTTAGAGGAGGAAATGGAGACTTAGAGTCACAGTGTGGTGACAGGCTGAGAACTCTGAGAACTTGAGATATCAAGTTCTAATTCCATATCAGTCAATGTCCCTTCAACTGTTAAAAATATTCCCCAGTCACCACTCCTCCCTAACATGACATGTCTTCCATGGTTCATTTCTTATTTTTCTTCATAGCACTGTGTGTGTGTGTGTGTGTGTGTGTGTGTGTGTGTGTCTGTTCACCACCAATGTGTCAACTTTGATGTGTCCTACACTATTGCTCCCAACTTATCTTTATAGAGTTTTACTAAGGCTGGTGCTCACCAGTTGGCTACAGTGGCTGTCCAATAAGCTCCATAGACCCACCTATCTCTATCTTCTAGTATTAGAGGTACAGATTGTGTAAACACACCTGGATTTTTGTATGTGGGCACTGAGGATTTGAATTTAGGTCATTGGGCTTACATTGTATAGGAAAGAATAATCATGGGTCATACAATGTAACCACAAAGCAAAAGTGGTGGCTGGGTTTCATCCCATCCCATCAGGGGGTGCTCAAATTATAATCTGGCTTAGTTATATAATTGGCATGAGAAAATTAAATACCAAGAATATCTAGAGGTTAGGCAAACAAGTACAAGATGGGGAATGTTTATGGAATATTGTGCCTTGGTGGGCAAGCTCCCCCTTTTAAAAGAAAGAGTATTTCTCATAGTAACAAGCACTTATCCACTGAGCCATCTCCCTAGCCTAATTCATTAGGCCAATTTTACTTTTTCTCCATCAGAATATCTGTATATATAAAAAGACTGCCTGTCACCTAGTTTTGAATCACTCTTTTGACTATAAGAACTGTAACAAGTTGTTTGACTAAAACATATTAGAATGATTATTGGGTGTGGGATCAAGAAATCTAGCCCTGGACTAGTTTTATGACTTTGGATATATCTCTTTCTCTCTGTTAGTTTCTTATTTCTCACCTGGAAAATGGTCAGTAGGTTAATCCATGTAGGCCATATTTAGATAGCTAAGAGGTAATGTGTCCAGTGTACCAACTATAGGCAGGTGTGTGTGTTTGGAAAATCTTATCTGAGACATGTTTCTGTCTAACCCCTCTGAGATTTCATCACATCTTTGAAATGAAGGCTTATAAGTTCATGTTTATCCTGCTCTGAGGGTGTTAGACTGGCCATTTGTGAAGCTCTGTTCCCAGGTACTAAATCTACTAGGAGGAAAAGACAGCATCAGCGTGGGTCCCTTAGAACTTAAAAAGAAACATATCAACAGATTCTATAGACACATTATGACATCATTCTGTACAGCACTGCCAAAGAGCAGATGGTTTGTGTGGAAACATCTGTACCCAGAGGAAAACCAGAAGGTGCTCATGACCCAGAAGAATGCCACAAAATTTTAAGTCACACAATTGCAACTAAATTCAGTATGGACAGTGCCTGGAGCCCTAAGATGGTCTGAACAAGGCTCCTTACCTCCTTATCAGTGACTTTTTGTGGACATGCTCATCTGTAAAGCCCTAAAAATCAGTAGAGCTAGCCTACTCAGGACAGGGGATGAAAAAGAAGAGGAGCCTAGGATTAGGAGATTCTGTGGACAGATATCTAGGTACAGGTTTGTCTGTTGTATCTGTTGTATTTCCAGGTCAGCCCTAACTTGTCCAGAGACAAATGCCCCAGAGTCCCTGGCTTCCATTGTTTCTTCTGCATACTCATTGAGTAGTTTTCTGTCTTTTTGTAAGAATACCTCATGAAAAATCTGTGGGGCTTATGGTGATATATTTAATTTTTTTGTATTTATCTGTAAAATGGAATAAGATATATCAATGTGTTAGATGAAAAAGGACCATGTGTGAGATGGGACTTACAGCATGCACTGAGGTAAGATGATTTACTCACTGTTGCTATTGCCATTCCATGGGCAGGGTATCCTGAATACTCTCTCATTCTCTCTCTCATTCTCTCTCTCATTCTCTCTCTCTCTCTCTCTCTCTCTCTCTCTCTCTCTCTCTTCCTCTCTCTCTGCATGTGTGTGTGTTGCATACAAAACCTTCTGAGTCCACATTTATTTAGTGTTACTCATATGTACGTGTATTTAGAGATAAGCACATGGATTCAATATGTTCTACTTCTGCAGATATTGTCTACTCACCTTATTGTTGAGATTTCATGGGTGCATTTGTGCTGTAATATAAACACCATAACAATTTGCATCCTTTGTATATGTTGATGCACATAGTTAAAAAGAAAGATGTTATCTGAAGGCACCAAATAGTTTCATTGTGAGTTTAAGGAAGGGATCTTTAGTAGTTAACATCTTAGTCATTTAATTGCACTTTAAGTTTTCCCTTTGAGACCCTGTCTTATTATGTAGCCCAGGCTGGCCTCAAACTTGAGTTACTCTCCTTACTCAGTGTACCATCAAGCCCAGTCCTTGGTGATGTAATTCTTTAGGATTGCCCAAAGTAACCCTGCCAAGGACAACTGCCAGAGGAACGTCACTGTCTTGTACCTCTAAAACCAGTGAGCTGGATGATTAAAACTAGAAAATACCCTAGAGAACACTTGACTTGACATGATAGTGGCATGGTGGCTACACAAACTCAGAGGAAATGTCCCTAGGTTCAGTTCTAGCTGCTGTGTTCACTGATTATGTAACCTTGAATACATGACTGAACCTTTCAAATGATAAAACCTTCATCAAAAAGACAGGACTGAGAGGCACCCTAATATGTGGGCATATGAGGATGAATCAATAACCATAACCATAACCATAACCATAACCATAACCATAACCATACCCATAACTAACCCTGCTAGGCCAATTGAAAGTAACCTGCTGATTTACCAAAGATGTTTTGTGAAACCCAAACCCTTTGCTTTACTGTTTGCATGGAACATGTTGAAGGTCGCATAGAAAATAAGGGTCAGTCATCAATTTCTGATTTCCAGTTTCTCCACAATCTCATTGTTTATTCACCTAGCTATAAACAGAAGTTCTTTCAGCCAGAGCCAGGGAACACACTTCCACTGAATTCTAAGGCATATCCAGTCATCATTTCTGGTAGGTCAAAGGCCAATCTAAACCCTTGTCCTAAGGGATGGGAAGACAGAAGAGAAACACAAAAATCTCTTAAAGATTTACAGAAAAACACAAACAAGTGAAGGAACTGAGCAAAGCCATCCAGGATCTAAAAACAGAAGTAGAAACAACTAAGAAATCATAAAGGGAGACAATTTTGGAGATAGAAAACCTTGGGAAGAAATCAGGGGTCATAGATGCTAATATCAACAGAATACAAGAGATAGAAGAAAGAATCTCAGATGCCGAAGATACCATAAAAACCATTGACTTAACAAAGACAATGCAAAATGCAAAAAGCTTGCAAGCCAAAACATCCAGGAAATGCAGGACACATTGAGAAGACCAAACCTAAGGATTATAGGTATAGATGAGAGTGAAGATTTACAACTTAAAGGGCCATCAAATATCTTCAACAACATTATGGAAGAAAACTTCCCTAACCTAAAGAGAGAGATGCACATGAACCTACAAGAAGCCTACTGAACTGCAAACAGACTGGACCAGAACAGAAACTTCCTGTCACATAATAATCAAAACCCCAAATGTACTAATCAAAGAAAGAATATTAAAGGCAGTAAGAGAAAAAGGCCAAGTAACATATAAAAGAAGACCTATCATAATTACACCAGACTTCTCACCAGAGACCATGAAAGCTAGAAGATTCTGGGTAGATCTCATGCAGACTGTAAAGAGAACACAAATGCCAGCCAAGACTACTATACCCAGCAAAACTCTCAATCACCATAGAGGGAGAAACCAAGATATTCCATGACAAAACAAAATTTACACAATATCTTTCCACAAATACAGTCCTACAAAGGTTTAAGACCCTTGCCCTAGTTGCCTGGAAGTCAGTCTTCCACTAGCAGCCTTCAGATGAAGATGTAGAACTCTCAGCTCCTCCTGCTCCATATCTGCCTGGATGCTGCCATATTTCTGCCTTGATGACAATGGACTGAACCTCTGAGCCTGTAAGCCAGCCCCAATTAAATGTTGTCTTTTATAAAACTTGCATTGGTCATGGTGTCTGTTCACAGCAGTAAAACCCTAACTAAGACAGAAGTTGGTACCAGGGACTGGGGTATTGCTGTGATAGGCATGACCATGCTTTTGTTTGGAAGAATGTGGATTTGGGGACTTTGGATTTGGAAAGCCACAGATTGCTTTAAGTGGAGCTTAATGGGCCAGTCTAGTAGAAATATGGAAGACAGTGGTGTTGAGAGTCATTTGAACTGTGTAGGCCTGATGGCCCAAGAGGTTTCAGTGGAGAAGAACTTTAATATGTGACTGAGAGATTGTTTTTGTGATGTTTTGGTGAAGAACATGGCTTCTTTTTGCCATTGTCTGAAGAGACTGCCTAGAGCTAAGGTAAAGAGATTTATATTAATTGCATCTTCAAAGGAAGTCTCAAAAAAGCCCAACAAAGACTTTGTTCTCTGGTTAAGTCTGATGAAGAGAATTTTGAACAAACATAGCAAACTGAGAAAAGAAAAGTACAAAATACATAGTTTGAGTATTAAAGGGACTCCAGGAAGTGAAGTGGAGCTGAATTCAAGGAGATTAAATTAAATTAAGGGAATGGTGACTTTGAGGCAAGATTCCACCCAGCTAAATTTAGGTCTAGGCTTGGTAGTACAAGCCTTTAATCCCAGGAGGCAAAGATAAACAGATCTCTGAGTTCAAGGCCAGCCTAGAACAGAGCAAATTCTAGGTGAAGAAAAACTTAAATCCAGGCTTGGTGGACCACACCTTTAAACCCAGTGCTTAGCAGACAGGCATGCAGATCTCTGAGTTCAAAGTCAGTCTATGGAGAAGATTCAGGACAGCCAACTTAGGCAGTGAAGGATCTGGGAAAAAGGAAGCTAGTGATAATAGAACAAGGGGGTCAATGTTCCAGCTCCTGCATGCAGCAGAACTCAGCAGCTTCGGCCATGTGTCTCTGGCTTTATATTCAAGAGAAGGAGACTACTGAAACAATGGATGCTGGTTAGCTGGAGCTAAGAAATTAGTGGTGATTAAGAAAAGACCAACATCACTGAGGTAAAATCTTCTGGGAAGTATTTTCCGAGGGAACAAAGAAGCTATGTTCCAGAGATAGTCAAGGTTGCACCTCATGCTGCAGCTGTACTTGGTAATGTGTAAGAATCATCCAGATGGTACTGGTTTTGAAGGCATGAAGGCATCATAAAGAACAGCTGAGGCTTGGCACTGTGAGAGGTCATGGAAAGCCATTGGTGAAATTGCACCCTCAGTTGTAACTGACAGCTGAGGACTGAAGGGGTCATACAAAGGAGTTGAGGCTTGGTACCATGAAGAGAGCCTATGAGAGGCTTTGGTGAAGCATAGTTGCAGTGGAAGACCCTAGCATATTGGAGATGCCAGCACCATGGGATGACCACCAAGAACAGAAGTGGCAGCAGAATGGATCAACCTGAACTTAGAGTGCTACAGAGGGCAGAGCTGGAGAAGTGTCACCAGCTCTTTGGAGATGCACAGAAGGTCATGCGTGAATCTCAGACATTGGAACAAGAAGCTGTGAAGCTGAAATTGACTTGGGACCCCAAGATATTAAAGATGCCAGAGCCACAGGATGCCTGCCAAGGAAAGCTGCTAACAGGGAGTGGAACCAGCCCAGGAGAAAGAACCTTGTTGAATCCAACAAAGATGAAAAAGGAGTTGGATATCTGAAGACTGCTTTGCTATCAGACATAGAGATACAGAGTTTGGACTTTGCCCCCCCTAGTTTCTTGTCTTGCTTGGGGGATTACAGTTAAGCAATTGGATGAATCTCAAAAGAGACCTTGAAGTTTAGAATTTTAACACTGTTGAGACGGCTATAGACTACAGGGACTTTTGAAGTTGGACTAAATGCATTTTGCATTATGCCCTGTTTAAGTACCGCCCCCATAGACTCATGTTGGAACAAGCCTATGGGGGCCAGGGAGTGGAATGTGATGTTTTGTATATGATTGGCCCAGGGAGTAATCCTATATGGAGGTGTGGCCTTATTGGAGTAGGTGTGTCACTGTGGGTGTGGGTTTAAGACCTTCACCCTAGTTGCCTGGAAGTCAGTCTTTTACTAGCAGCCTTCAGATGAAGATGTAGAACCCTCAGCTCCTCTTGCACCATATCTGCCTGGATGCTGCCATGTTTCTGCTTTGATGACAATGGACTGAACCTCTGAGCCTGTAAGCCATCCCCAATTAAATGTTGTCTTTTATAAAACTTGCATTGGTCATGGTGTCTGTTCACAGCAGTAAAACCCTAACTAAGACACCACTCAAACATAAAAATAACATCAAAAACAACAGGAAGTAATAATCACTATTCCTTAATATCCTTTAACATCAATAGACTCAATTCCCCCCAAAAAGACATATGCTAACAGACTACAGATATGTAAACAAGACCATACATTTTGCTGCATACAAGAAACAAACCTCAGTGTCAAAAACAAACACTACCTCAGAGTAAAAGGCTGGAAAACAATTTAACAAACAAATAGTCTGAGGAAACAAGCTGGAGTAGCCATTATAATATCAGATAAAATTGACTTTCAACCAAAAGCCATCAAAAGGGACACAGAAGGACACTTCTTACTGGTCAAAGGAAAAATCCACCAAGAAGAACTATCAATTCTGAACATCTATGCTGCAAATGCAAGGGAATATTCCTTCATAAAAGAAACTTTACTAAAGCTCAAATCACATATTGCACCTAATACAATAATTGTGTGTGACTTCAACACTCCACTCTCCTCAATGGACCGATCAGGAAAACAGAAACTAAAAAGGGACACAGTGAAACTAATTGAAACATTGGACCAGTCATATATATATATATATAAACATTTCATCCTAAAAGCAAAAGCATATACCTTTTTCTCAGCACCTCCTCGTACCTTATACAAAATCTACCATGTAATTGGTCACAAGACAGACCTCAACAGATATAAGAAGATCAAACTAATCCCATGCCTTTTATCAGATCACTATGGAGTAAGAGTGGACTTCAGTAGAAACACAAACAACAGAAAGCCCACATACACATGGAAGCTGAACAATAATCTACTCAATGATACCTTGGTCAAGGAAGAAATAAAGAAATAAATAAAAGACTTTCTAGAATTTAATGAAAATGAAGGCACAACATACCCAAATTTATGGGACACAATGAAAGCAGTGTTAAGAGGAAAACTCCTAGCCCTGGGTGCCTACAAAAAGAAACAGAAGAGATCGTACACTAGCAGCTTAACAGCATACCTTAAAGCCCTGGAACAAAAATAAGTTAATTCACCCAAGAGGAATAGAGGACAGGAAATCATCAAACTCAGGGTTGAAATCAATCAAGTAGAACCAAAGAGAACCATACAAAGAATCAACAAAACCAGGAGCTGGTTCTTTGAGAAAATCAACAAGATAGAAAAATCCCTAGCCAGACTAACCAGAGGGTACAGAGACGGTATTCAAATTAACAAAATTAGAAATGAAAAGGTAGATATAAGAACAGAAACTGAGGAAATTAAAAAACTCAACAGATCCTACTAAAAAGATCTATATTCAACACAACTGGAGAATCTGGAGAATCTAGAGGAAATGGGCAATTTCCCAGACAGATACCAAATACCAAAATTAGGATCAAATAGATCATCTAAACAGTCCCATAACCCCTAAAGAAATAGAAGTGGTCATTGAAAGACTTCCAACCAAAAAAGGCATGGGACCAGATCTGTTTTAGTGCAGAATTCTATCAGACCTGCAAAGAAGACCTAACACCAATACTTTTCAAACTATTCCACAAAATAGAAACAGAAAGAATACTACACAACTCGCTTTATGAAGCCACAATTATGCTGATACCAAAACCACACAAAGATCCAACAAAGAAAGAGAACATCAGATCAATTTCCCTAATGAATATTGATGCAAAAATACACAATAAAATTCTTGCCAACTGAATCCAAGAACACATAAAAATGATCATTCCCCATGATCAAGTAGGCTTCATCCCAGGGATGCAGGGATGATTCAACATACAGTTCAATGTCATCCACTACATAAACAAACTCAAAGCAAAAAACCACATGGTCATTACATTAGGTGGTGAAAAAACTTTTGACAAAATTCAGCATACTTTCATGCTAAAAGTCATTTATAAGAATAGGAATTCAAGGCCCATACCTAAACACAGTAAAAGCAATATACATCAAACTAAATGGAGAGAAACATGAAGCAATCCCACTGAAATCAGGGACTATACAAGGTTGCCCCCTCTCTCCATATCTTTTCAATATAGTACTTGAAGTTCTAGCTAGAGCAATTAGACAACATAAGGAGGCCACAGTGTGGTGACAGTGCAAGTACAGTAAAGGACAGTGCAGGTATAGTGCATTGACAGTACCAGGACAGTACAGGACAGTGTGGGGACAGTACAGGACAGTGGAGGAGAGTGCAGGGACAGTGCAGAGTCTGGTGGGATAGAGCTGAGAGAGCAGCAACAGTGCAGGGACAGTGCAGAACAGTGTGGGGACAGGACAGGACAGTGCTGGACAGTGTAGGAACAGTGCCAGGACAGTGTGGGGACAGTGCAGAGACAGTGCAGCACTGTGTGGGACACTGTGCAGACAGTGCAGGGACAGTGCAGGGGACAGTTCAGGACAGTGCAGGACAGTGTTGTAACAGTGCAATTACAGTAAAGGACAGTGCAGGACAGTGCGGGTACAGTAAAGTGACAGTGCCGGGACAGTGAAGGACAGTGTGGGGCAGTGAGGTACAGAATGGGGGAAAGTGCAGGGAAACTGCAGAACAGAGTGGGGGTAGAGCAGGGACAGTGCAGGACAGTGCAAGACAGTGTGGGTACAGTGAAGTGACAGTGCTGGGACAATGCAGGACAGTGCAGGACAGTGTGGTGACAGTGCATAGACAGTAAAGGACAGTGCAGGACAGAATGGGGACAGTGTGGGGACAGTGCAGGACAGTGTGGTGACAGTACAGGACAGTGAAGAACAGTGCAGGGAGAGTGCAGAGACAGTGAGGTACAGTGTGGGGACAGTGCAGGACAGTGTAGTGACAGTGCAAATACAGTGCAGGACAGTGCAGGACAGTGCAGGACAGTGGAGGGACAATGTGGTGACAGTGCCTGGACAGTGCAGGACAGTGTGAGGACAGTACAGGACAGTGGAGGAGAGTGCAGAGACAGTGTAGGGACAGTGCAGGGACAGTACAGTACAGTGCAGGGTAGTGTGGGCATGGTGTGTGGACAGTAAGGAGACAGTGCACGTCACTGCTGGGACAGTGCAATGACAGTGTGGGGACTATGTATGGAAAGTGCAGGGAGAGTGCAGAGACAGAGTAGGGACTGTGCAGGGACAATGCAGTGACAGTGCGGGACAGTGAGGTACAGAGTATTGAAAAGTGCAGGGAAACTGCAGGACAGTGTGGGAACAGAGCAGGGATGGTGCAGGACAGTGTAGGACAGTGAAGGACAGTGTAGGACAGTGCAGGACAGTGTGGGGACATTGCAGAGACTATGAGGGAACAGTGCGGTGACTGTGGGTTCAGTGTAGGGACAGTGCAGGGGACAGTTTATTACAGTGCAGGACAATGTTGTGACAGTCCTTGGACAATAAAGGACAGTGCAGGACAGTGCAAGGACAGTGCATGGACAGTGCAGGACAGTATGGGGACAGTACAGGACAGTGAGGCACAGTGTGGGGACAGTGCAGTAACAGTGCAGGACAATGCAGGCACAGTGCGGTTATAGTGAGGGGACAGTGCAGTGGCAGGGTCGGTATAGTGCATGGACAGTGCAGCACAGTGCAGGACAGTGTGGGACACTGTGGTGATTTGCGGGGACAGTGCAGGACAGTGATGGACAGTGTGGAGACATTGCATGGATAGTGAGAGAACAGTGTGGGGACAGTACATGGATATTGCAGAATAGTGCATGACAGTGTGGGGACAGTGAGGGAATAGTGAGGGGAGAGTGCAGGGACAGTGTGCAGACAGTGCATGGATAGTGCAGAACAGTGCAAGGACA
Organism: Apodemus agrarius; assembly: GCA_964023405.1. Classification (NCBI taxonomy): domain Eukaryota; kingdom Metazoa; phylum Chordata; class Mammalia; order Rodentia; family Muridae; genus Apodemus; species Apodemus agrarius. The sequence continues at coordinate 71,786,955 of OZ030022.1, forward strand.
GTTTGGGAACAGTGCAGTGACAGTTCAGGACAGTGCAGGAAAGTGTGGTGACAGTGCAGGACAGTGTGGGGAAAGTGCAGGGATAGTGCAGGGACAGTGCAAGACAATGCAGGACACTTCGAGGACAGTGCAGGGACAGTGTGGGAACAGTGCAGGACAGTGAGGGGACAGTGTGGTGAGAGTGCTTGGACAGCACAGTACAGTGTTGGGACAGTGCAGGATGGTGCAGGACAGTGCAGAGACTGGTGGGATAGAGCCGAGAGAGCAGCAACAGTACTGGGATAGTGCATGCCAGTGCAGGGAGAGTACAGGGACAGTGCAGAACAGTGTGGGGACAGGACAGGATAGAGCAGGACAGTGCAGGAACAGTGTGGGGACAGTGCAGAGAGTGCAGCAATGTGCAGGACACTGTGTGGACAGTGCAGGGACAGTGCAGGGGACAGTGCAAGACAGTGTGGTGACAGTGCAAGTACAGTAAAGGACAGTGAAGGACAGTGCAGGTACAGTGCAGTGACAGTGCATGGACAGTAAAGGACAGTGCAGGACAAAAATGGGGACAGTGCAGTGACAGTGCAGGACAGTGTGGTGACAGTACAGGACAGTGAAGAACAGTACAGTGAGAATGCAGAGACAATGTAAGTACAGTGCAGGGACAGTGTGGGACAGTGAGGCACAGTGTTGGGACAGTGCAGGAGAGTGTAGTGACAGTGTAAATGCAGTAAAGGACAGTGCAGGACAGTGTGGTAACAGTGCGGTGACAGTGACTGGGCAGTGCAGGACAGTGTGGGGGCAGTACAGGCCAGTGCAGGGACAGTGAAGTGACAGTGTGGGACAGTGAGGTCCAGAGTGGGAAAAGTGCAGGGAAAGTAAAGGACAGTGTGGGGACAGAGTAGGGACATGCAAGACAGTGCTGGACAGTGCAAGACATTGTGGCGACAGTTAGGGGACAGTGTGGTGACAGTGTGTTAACAGTGTAGGGATAGTGCAGGAGACAATTCACAACAGTGAAGGTTAGTGTTGTGACAGTGCATGGACAGTAAAGGACAGTGTGGTACAGTGCTTCGACATTGCAGGACACTGTGGGGACAGTACAGGACAGTGAAGGACAGTGCAGGGATAGTACAGTGACAGTGTGGGACAGTGACGTACAGAGTGGGGAAAGTGCAGAGAATGTGCAGGACAGTGTGGGGACAGAGCAGGGACAGTGCAGGACAGTGCTGGACAGTTTGTGGACATTACAGGGACAGTGAGGGGACAGTGCAGCAACAGTGTGGGGACAGTGCAGGGACAGTACAGGAGTGCAGGACAGTGTGTGGACAGTGAAGGGACAGTGTAGGGACAGTGCAGAGACAGTGCAGCACAGTGTGGGACAGTGTGGGGACAGGGCAGGACAGTATAGGAAAGTGAGGGAACAGTACGTAAAGTGAAGAAGGAACAGTGCAGGACAGTGGAGGAGAGTGTGGGGATACTACAGGACAGGGCAGGCCACTGCAAGACAGTTCAGGGACAATGTGGGGACAGTGCAGGGACAATGCAGGACAGTGCAGAGTCAGTGTGGGGACTGTTTGGGCACTGTTCAGGGACAGTGCAGGACAGTGAAGGCACAGTGTGGGGTAGTGCAGGGACAGGGCAGGACAGTGTGGGAACAATACAGGAAGGTGCTAGAGAGTGCTGGGAGAGTGTTGGGACAGTGTGGGGACAGTGCAGGACAGTGCACTATAGTGTGGGGACAGAGCAGGGAGAGTTCAGGACAGTGTGGGGACAGTACAGTGCAGGGAGAGTGAAGGACAGGTCAGGACAGTGAAGGACAGAGCAGAGATAGTGCACCACAGCACAAAGTCAGTGCAGGAACAGTGTTGGGACCTTGCAGAAACAGTGCAGGACAGTGCTGGGACAGTGTAGGGACAGTGAAAGGACAGTGGAGGAGAGTGCAGGGGCAGAGCAGGACAGTGAAGGACAGTGTAGAGACACCGCAGGACATGCAGGACTGTGCAGGGACAGTGTGCAGTCAGTGCATAGACAGTGCAGGAGAGTGCAGTACAGTGTGGGAACAGTGCCGGGAGAGTGCAGGGCAGGAGGACAGTGTGGTAACAGTGAAGGGACAGTATAGGTACAGTATGGTGACAGTGCAGGACAGTGCAGAGACAGTGCACAGATAGGGCAGACAGTGCAGAGACAGAGACTGTGCGGGGACAGTGTGGGGACAGTGTGGAGACAGTGCAGGGACAGTTCAGAACAGTGCAGGACAGTGTGGGGACAGTACAGGACTATGCAGGACAGTGCAGGGAGAGTGCAGGACAATGCATGTCAGAGAAGGACAGTGCAGGGACAGTGTGTGGACAGTGCAGGGACAGTGCAAGGATAGTGAAAGACATTGTGGGGACAATACAGAACAGTACCAGACAGAGCAGGGACAGTGTGGGGATACTGTGGCCACAGTACAGGACAGTACTGGAAAGTACAGGGAGAGTGATGGGACAGTGTGTTGACAGTGTGGGGACACTGCAGCACAGTGCTGGGACAGTGTGGGTTCAGTGCATAGATAGTGCAGGACAGTGTGGGAACAGTGTAGGGACAGTGCAGGGCAGTACATGACAGTTTGGTGACAGTGCAAGGACAGTGGGGGACAGTATGGCTACAGTGCAGGACAGTGCTGAGACAGTGTGGGGACAGTGCCTGGATAGTACAGGACAGTGCAGGACAGTGAGGGGACAGTGCTGGGACAGTTCATGGGCAGTGCAGGACAGAGCAGGACAGTGCAGGGAAAGTACAGGACAGAGAAGGACAATGCAGGACAGTGCAGGAAAGTAGGGGGACAGTGTGGGGACAGTGTGATGACAGGGCAAGACAGGGCAGGATCATGCAGAGACAGTGAAGAAGAGTGCAAAGTCAGTGCAGGGAAAGTTTGGGGACTGTGCAGGGAAAATGGAGGACATGGAGGGACTGTGCAAGACAGTGCGGTGACAGTGCAGGGACAGTGTAGGACAGTGTGGGGACAGTACAGGACAGAGATGGAGAGTGCAGGGAGAGTGTTGGAACAGTGTGTGGATAGTGTGGGACAGTGTGGCAACAGTGCAGGGACAGTGTGGGGACAGTGCAGGACAGTGCACTACAGTGTGGCAACAATGCAGAGACAATTCAGGACAGTGTGGGGACAGTACATGACAGTGAAGGGCACTGCAGGGAAAGTACGGGACAGAGAAGGACAGTGTAAGACAGTGCAGGACAGTAGGGGGACAGTGCAGGGACACTGTCAGAACAGTGCAAGGACAGGGCAGGACAGTGCAGGACATTGCAGAGTCAGTGCAGGTACAATGTGGGTACAGTGCAGGGACAGTGTGGGGACACTGTGGGGACAGTGCAGGGACAGTGCATGACAGTGTGGGAACAGTATAGGACAGTCCGGAAGAGTGTGTGGACTGTGTAGGGACAATGCAGGTACAGTGCAGGACAGTGTGAAACACTGAGGGGACAGTGTGGGACAGTGTGGGGACCGTGCTGGACAGTGCATGACAGTGCAGGACATTGTGGGGACAAAGCGGGGACAATGAGGGGACAGTGCTGGAACAGTTTGTGGGCAGTGTATGGCAGTTCAGGACAGTGCAGTACAGTGCGGGTATCGCATGGGAACTGTGAGGGGACAGTGCAGGACAGTGAAGGACAGTGTATAGACAGTGCAGGACAGTGCAAAGACAGTGAGGGACAGTATGGGGACAGTGCAGAGACAGCACAGGAGAGTGAAGTTACAGTGAAAGACAGAGTGGGTACAGTGTGGGAACAGTGCAGGAGAGTGCAGGACAGTGTGGGGACAGTGCAGTGACGTGCAGGAGAGTTAGGGGACAGTGCAGGGCAGGGCAGGGGAGTTCAGTAAAGTACAGGGACAGTGTAAGACAGTGCACAGACTGTGGGGGACAGTGCTGGGAGTGTGTGGGTACAGTACAGGAGAGTGTGGTGACAGTTCAAGGACAGTGCAGGACAGTACTGGGACAGTGTGGGGACAGTGCCTGGATAGGGCAGGACAGTGTGGGGACAGTGCACAGACAGTGCAGTGACAGTGGGGGACAGAGATACAGAGTGGAGAAAGTCCTGGACAGTGCACAACAGTGCAGGACATAGTGGGGACAATGTGGGGACAGTGAGGAGACAGTGCTGGGATAGTTCATGGGCAATGCAGAACAGTTTAGGACAGTGCAGGACAGTGTGCGGACACTGTGGGGACAGTGCAGAACAGTGTGGGTCCTGGAGAGGACTGTGAGGGGACAGTACAGGACAGTGTAGGGGAAGTGCAGGACAGTGCAAGACAGTTAGGGGACACTGCAGGACAGTGCAGGACACTGTAGGACAGTGCAGGAACAGTGTGGGGTCAGTGCATACATAGTGCAGGACAGTTTGGGGGACAGTGCGGGTACAGAGAAGGACAGTGCACGACAGTGCAGAGGCTATGCCAGGACAGTTCAGGACAGTCCAGGACAGTGCATGGAAAGCACAGGAAAGTGCAGGGACAGTGTGGAGACAGTGTAGGAACTGTGCAGGGACAGTGCAGTGACAGTGCAGGACAGAGGTATATAGTGGGGGGAAAGTGCAGGGAAAGTGCAGGACAGTGTGAGGATAGAGTAGAACAGTGCAGGACAGTGCGGAGACATTGCAGGGACAATGTGGGGACAGTGCGCAGACAGTGTGGGGACAGTGTAGGGATGGTGCAGTGACAGTGTGTGACAGGGTAGTACAGAGTGGAGGAAAGTGCAGGACAGTGTGGGGATAGCAGGAACAGTGCAGAACAGGGCAGGACAGTGCATGATAGTGTAGGGACAGTGCAGTGACAGTGTGGGGACAGTGTAGGGACAGTGCAGGGGAAAGTTCAGGACAGTGCAGGACATGTGGTGATAGGGCATGGACAGTAAAGGACAGTGCAGGACAGTACGGAGACAGAGAAGGGAGAGTGCATGGCAGTGCAGGACAGTGCAGGAGAATGTGGGGACATTGTGGGGACAGTGAGGGGACAGTGCAGCAACAGTTTGGGGACAGTGCAGGGGACAGTGCAGTGACAGTGTGGGACAGTATGGTGACAGTGCATGGACAGCAAAGGATAGTGCAAGACCCGGGGCGGGGACAGTGCAGTGACAGTGCGGAGACAGTGCAGGACTGTGTGGCCATAGTACAGGACAGTGAAGGACAGTGCAGGGACAGTGCAGTGACAGTGCGGGACACTGAGGTACAGAGTGGAAAAAGTGCAGGGAAGGTGCAGGACAGTGTGGGGACAGAGCAGGGACAGTTCAGGAAAGTGCAGGACAGTGCCAGACAGTGCAGGGACTATGTGGGGACAGTGTGTTGACAGTGTGTGGACAGTGCAGGACAGTGCAGGGATAGTGCCGGACAGTGCAGAAACTGTGCTGGGACAGAGCCGAGGCAGCAGGAAAGGTGCACGGACAGTGCACAGTCAGTGCAGGGAGAGTGCAGGGACAGTGGAGAACAGTGTGGAGACAGTACAGAACAGTGCATGACAGTGTAGGAACAGTGGCGAACAGTGTGGGAACAGTGTGCGACAGTGCAGGAGAGTGCAGAACAGGGCAGGACAGTGCAGAGACAATGCAGAGACATTGCAGGACAGTGCAGAGACTATGCAAGGACCATGAGGGGGCAGTGTAGGGACACTGCAAGGACATTACAGGACAGTGCATGACAATGCAGGGATAGTGCATGACAGTGAATGACAGTGCAGAGACTGTGGGGACAGAGTGGGGACAATGTGGGGACAGTGCAGGGATAATGCAAGAGTTCAGGATAATGTGGGGACAGTGCAGGGACAGTATAGGACAGTGCTGGGACAGTGTGGGGGACAGTGCATGACAGTGCAGCACAGTGCAGGTACAGTGCAGGACAGTGTGGGACAGTGCAGGACAGTGAGGGACAATTCAGTGACAGTGCGGAGATAGTACAGGACAGTGCAGGGACAGTGAGTGAGGTACAGTGTGGGGACAGTGCAGATACTGTGCAGGACAGTGTACGGGGACTGTGCGGGGACTGTGCAGAGACAGCGGAGGGCCAGTGTGATGACAGTGTGGAGATAGTGCAGGGACAGTGCAGGACACTGTGAGGACAGTGCAGGGACAGTGTGGGAACAGTTCAGGGACAGTGCAGTGACAATGTGAGGACTGTGCAGGGACAGTGACAGACAGTGTAGGACACAGTGGGGACAGTGCAAGGACAGTGCAGGGACAGTGTGGGGACAGTGCACGAACAGTGCAGGACACTGCAGTACAGGACAGAGGCTGTGCGGAGAATGTGCTGGGACAGTGTGGGGACAGTGCAGGACAGTACAGGCACAGTGCAGGACAGTGCATGGACAGACGTGGACAGCCAGGGATATGGTGGCAACAGTGTGGGGACTGTGCAGGACAGTGTGGGGAATGTGCAGGGACAGTGCAAGACAGTGATGGACAGTGCAATACAGTGTGAGAACAGTGCAGGAAAAGTATAGCACAATGTGGGGACAGTGCAGGACAGTTTGGGGACAGTTCAAGGACAGTTTAGGACAGTGCAGGAAAGTGTGATGACAGTGCAGGGACCTGCAGGACAGGGCAGGACAGTGTGGGTTTATGCAGGGACAGAGAGGGGACAGTGCGGTGACAGTGCATGGATAGTGCAGGGACAGTGAAGGACAGTGCAGGACACTGTGAGGACAGTGCAGGGACATTGAGGGAACAGTGCAGGACAGTGTGGGAACAGTGTGTGACAGTGTGTGGACAGTGCAGTACAATGCAGGGACAGTGCAGAGACTGTGCTGGGATAGAGCTGAGACAGTGGTAGCAGTGCAGGGACAGTGCACGACAGGGCAGGCAGACTGCAGGGACAGTGCAGAACAGTGTGGGCACAGTACAGGCCAGTGCAGGCCAGTGTAGCAACAGTACGGGGGCAGTGTGAGGACAGTACAGGGACAGTGCAGCACAGCACGGGACAGTGTGTGGACAGTGCAAGACATTGCAGGACAGTGAGTACAAAGTATGGGGACACTGTACGACAGTAAAGGACACTGCAGGAGAGTGCAGGAACAGTATGGGGACAGTGCAGTGACAGTTTGGGAACAGTGTAGGAACAGTGCAGCACAATGCAGTACAGTGTGGGGACAGTGCAGTACAGTGCAGGACCCTGCAGGACAGTTCAGGGACAGTGTGGGTACAGTGCAAGGACATTACAAGACCGTGCTTGATTGTTCATGGACAGTGGAAGGACAGTGCAGGACAGTGCAGGTCAGTGCAGGACAGTGCAGGACAGTGTGCAGACAGAGCAGGGACAGTGCAGGACAGTGCAGGATAGTGTGGGCACAGTGCAGGGACAGTGAGGAGACAGTGCAAGTCACTGCTGGGACAGTGCAATGACAGTGTGGGGAATGTGCATGGGAAATGCAGGATAGTGTGGGCACAGTGTAGGGACAGTGATGAAACAGTGCAGGTCACTGCTGGGACAGTGCAATAACAGTGTGGGGAATGTGCATGGAAAGTGCAGGACAGTGCAGGGACAGTGCGGAGAGAGTGTAGGGACAGTGTAGGGACAGTACGTGACAGTGAGGTACAGAGTGGGGAAAGTGCAGGGAAAGTGCAGGACAGTGTGTGGACAGATCAGGAACAGTGCAGGAAAGTGCAGTACAGTGCAGGGACATTGTGGGTACAGTGAGGGGACAGTATGGTGAGAGTGTGGGGACAGTGTAGGTACAGTACAGGGGACACTACAGGACAGTGGAGGACAGTGTGGTGACAATGCAGGACAGGGTGATGACTGTGTGGAGATAGTGTAGGACAGAGCAGGGACACTGCAGGACAGTGTGGGCCAATGTGGAGATTTGGAGGTCATGCAGGACAGTGTGTGGACAGTGAAGGGACAGTGAACAACAATGCATTGACAGTGCAGGGACTGTAAAGTACAGTGCAGGACAGTGGGAGGAAAGTGCAGGGACAGTCCTGGGACAGTGTGGGGACAGTGCAAGAAAGTGCAGGAGAGTGCAGAGACAATGCAGAGACAGTGAAGGACACTGCAGAGACTGTGTGGGGACCATGCAGGTACAGTGTAGGGCCAATGCAAGGACATTACAAGACAGTGCATGATTGTGCATGGACAGTTCAGGGACAGTGTAGGACAGTGCAGAACAGTGCAGGTCAGTGCAGGACAGTGAAAGACAGTGTGCGGACAGAGCACGGGCAGTGCAGGACAGTGTAGAATAGTGTGGGCACAGTGGAGGGACAGTGCAGGTCATTGCTGGGACAGTGCAATGACAGTGTGGGGAATGTGCATGGGAAGTGCAAGACAGTGTAGGGACAGTGCAGGGACAGTGCACTGACAGTGCACAACAGTGAGGTACAGAGTGGAGAAAGTGCAGGGACAATGCAAAACAGTGCGGGGACATTGCGGGGACAGTGTGGGGACAGTGCTGCATAGGGTGGGACAGTGTGGAGACAGTGCAGGACAGTGAAGGAAAGTGAGGGAGCAGTGTATACAGTGCAGGGACTGTGCAGGACAGTTCAGGATCAGTGTGGGGACTGTGCAGGAATAGTGCAGGACAGTGTGGGAACACTACAGGGACAGTATGGGACAGTGCATGACAGTGCAGGGACAGTGCAAGACAGTGCAGGGACAATGTAAGACAGGGCAAGTTAGTGTGGGGACAGTGCAATATAGTGCAGGACAGTGCGGAGACAGTGCAGGACAGTGCGTTGACTGTGTAGAGATAGTGCAGGACAGTTCAGGGACACTGCAGAACAATGCTGGCCAATGTGTGGATATTGGAGGTTATGAAGGACAGTGTGCAGACAGTGCAGGGACAGTGAAGAAGAATGCAGCAAAAGTGCAGGTACTATAAAGTACAGTGCATTGACAGTGGGGGAAAAGTGGGGGGACCGTCCTGGGACAGTGTGCGGACAGTGCAAGAAAGTTCAGGACAGTGCAGGACTGTGCAGACAATGCAGAGACAATGTAGGACATTGCAGAGACTGTGCGGGGACCATGTGGGAACTGTGTGGGGACAGTTCAAGGACATTACAAGACAGTGAATGATTGTGCATTGACAGTGCAGGGACAGTGTAGGACAGTGCTTGGCAGTACAGGACTGTGTGTGGACAGAGCAGGGACAGTGCAGGACAGTGCAGGACAGTGCAGGACACTGTGGGCACAGTGCGGGGACAGTGAGGAGACAGTGCAGGTCACTGCTGGGACAAAGGAATGACAGTGTGGGGACTGTGCATGATTTGCAGGGACAGTGCAGGGACAGTGTAGGACAGTGCAGGTCAGTGCAGTGACTGTGCAGGACAGTGAGCTACAGAGTGGGAAAACTGCAGGGAAAGTCCAGGACAGTGTAAGGACAGAACAGGGACAGTGCAGGACAGTGCAGGACTGTGCAGTGACATTGCAGTGACAGTAAGGGGGCAGTGTAGCAACAGTATGAGGACAGTGTAGGGACAGTGCAGGGGACAGTTCAGGACAGTGCAGGACAGTGTGGTGGCAGTACAAGTACAGTAAAGGACAGTGCAGGATAGTGCAATGACAGAGCAGGGACAGTACTGGAGAGTGCAGGGACATTGCAGGGACAGTGAGAGGACAGTGGGGCAGCAGTGTGGGGACAGTGCAGGGACAGTGCAGAGGACAGTTCAGGACAGTGCAGTGATAGTATTAAGACTATGCAGGACAGTGTGGGGACAGTACAGGACAGTGCAGAAAAGTGCAGGGACAGTGCAGAGACAGTGTGACAGTGTGGGGACAGTATAGAGACAGTTCAACGACAGTGCAGGACAGTGAGGTACAGTGTGTGGACAGTGCAGGGAAAGTGCAGGACAGCATGGGGACAGAACAGTGAAAGTGGAGGACTGTGCAGTACAATGCAGGATAATTCAGTGATGTTGCAAGTACAGTGAGGGGACAGGGAAGCGATAGTGTGGGAACCGTGCAGGGAAAGTGTGTGGGAGAGTTCAGGACAGTGCAGGACAGTGTGATGATAGTGCATGGACAGTAAAGGACAGTGCAGGACTGGTCAGGGACTGTGCGGTGCCAGTGCGGGGACAATGCAGGACAGTAGGCTGACAGTGCAAGTACAGTGAGGACAGTGCAGGAAAGAGTGGGGACAGTTTGATGACAGTGCAGGACAGTGCAGGACAGTGTAGTGACAGTACACGATAGTGAAGGACAGTTCAAGGAGAGTGCAGAGACAGTGTAAGGTACAGTGCAGGGACAGTGCAGGACAGTGAGGTACAGTGTGGGAACAGTGCAGAATAGTATGGTGACAGTGCAAATACAGAAAAGAACAGTGTAGGGACAGTGCTGTGACAGTGCCTGGACAGTGCAGGACAATGTGGGGACAGTACAGGACAGTGCAGGACAATGCAGAAATAGTGTAGGGACAGTACAGGGACAGTGCAGGACAGTGAGGGACAGTACAGTGACAGTGTGGGACAGTATAGGGCAGTGCAAGGACAGTATGGGGACAATGTAGAGACAGTTTAGCGACAGTGCAGGACAGTGAGATACCGTGTGCGGACAGTACAGATACAGTGCAGGACAGTGTGCAGACAGAGCAGGGACAGAGCAGGACAGTGCAGGTTAGTGTGGGCATAGTGCAGGGACAGTGCAGGACAGTGCAGAACAGTGCAGAATAGTGCAGGGACATTGTGGGAACAGTGATGGGACAGTGCGGCAACAGTGTGGGGACAGTGTAGGGACAGTGCAGGGGACAGTTCAGAACAGTGAAAATCAGTGTGGTGACAGTGCATGGACAGTAAAGGACAGTGCAGGACAGTGTGGGAACAGTGTGGAGACAGTTCAGCAACAGTTCAGGACAGTGAGGTACAGTGTGGGCACAGTGCAGATACAGAGCAGGGCAGTGTGTGGACAGAGCAGGGACAGAGTAGGACAGTGCAGGATAGTGTGGGCACAGTGCGGGGACAGTGAGGAGACAGTGCAGGTCACTGCTGGGACAGTGCAATGACAGTGTTGGGACTGTGCATGGAAAGTATAGGACAGTTCAGGGATAGCGCAGAGACAGTTTAGGGATAGCGCAGAGACATTTTAGGGACAGTGCACGGACAGTGCAGTGACAGTATGGGACAGTGAGGTACAGAGTGGGGAAAGTGCAGGGAAAGTGCAGGAGAGTGTGGGGACAGAGCAGGGACAGTGAGGGGACAGTGTGGTGACAGTGCAGGGACAGTGCATGGGGCAGTGCAGGACAGTGCAGGACAGTGTGGTGACAGTGCATGTACAGTAAAGAACAGTGCAGGACAGTGCAGGGACAGTGCAGGACAGTGCAGGGACAGTGCAGAGACAGTGTAGAGACAGTTCATTGACAGTGCAGGACATTGAGGTACAGAGTTGGGAAAGTGCAGGGAAGGTGCAGGACAGTATGGGGACAAAGCAGGGAATGTGCAGGACTGTGGGGACATTGCAGTGACAGTGAGGGGACAATGTGGTGACAGTGTGGTGACAGTGCAGGGACAGTGCCTGGGACAGTTCTGGACAGTGCAGGACAGTGTGTTGAGTGCAATAAGTACTGAATAAGTACAGTACAAGTGCAGTAAAGGACAGAGCAGGATAGTGAGAGGACAGTGTGGTGACAGTGCAGGACAGTGTGGTGACAATGCAGAACACTGCAGGACATTGCAGGACAGGACAGAGGCTGTGAGGGGAACATGCTGGGACAGTGTGGTGACAGTGCAGGGCAGTACAGGGACAGTGCAGGATAGTGCATTGACAGTCAGGGGACCCAGTGGCAACACTGTGGGGACAGTTCAGGGACAGTGTAGGACAGTGCAAGACAGTTTGGGAACAGTGAAGGGACAGTTCAGACAGTGCAGGACAGTGCTGAGACAGTGTTGGGACAGTGTGTGATAGTGAGGGACAGTGCGGTGACAGTGTGTGGACAGTACAGGACAGTGCAGGGATAGATTGGGTCAGTGTAGAGAAAGTTCAGTGACAGTGCAGGACAGTAAGGTACAGTGTGGGGACAGTGCAGGGAAAGTTCAGGACAGTGAAGGACAGTGTGGGGACATTGTGGGGACAGTGTGGAGACATTGTGGGGACAGTGCATGGGACAGTTCAGGACAGTGCAGGACAGTGTATTGACAGTGCATGGACAGTAAGGACAGTGCAGGACAGTTCGGGGACAGAGCAGTTACAGTGCAGCAAGCAGGGTGGGGTGTAGAGATGGGTACACTTAAAGTCATGCTCTATAGGTTTTTATCTGAAAATTAGAAGCCAGATTTCTTATGTCTGTGCATGCAGGATTGGAGTTTGTTTGCCAGCTCCCAGATCAGTTTCTCAGATCTCTGTGTAACTCAGGGTCCAAGAAATCCAACACCTCCATCCTCTGCCGACACAAGGCTCATACACCCACAACCAGATATGTAATCAAGTTAAAAATAAGACTTTGAATTAAAGGTGAATGTCTCCTTTCCTGTGGAAAGAAATCTAAGGTTGACCTCTACTACCCGCAGCCACAGGCACACACCCATTTAATACTTATCACATACCACTCACATATATGTACAGGAATAATTCTACATTGTCAAGAGAGAGGCATGGGAGGGAAATTTTGGGTTTCTGAGCCCCAGTTGACTGGTCTCTGCTTGTGCTCATACAGCTTTCTCTAATGGATTAAATGTTGTTTCTTTTGTGGCATATATGGCTCTATGTGTCTGCAGGTCTTGGGTGTTGAAGGTTCTTCATTCAAGTGATTCTATCATGAATTTTAAAACAACCTTGAAAATTTCATGGAGGGGAATGATTAGCTAGGCTCTTTACATTGACTCCAGTCAATTGCATCAGTGTTTTTGGTATGATGCAGTTATTAAGAAGGTTGAATCATAAAGCTTGCCATGTTCAATCAGAGAAAGGATTTCTGCACTAGGACCACAGTTCAATTCCCAGAACCTATGGAAATATGCTGGGTTGGAGGGATTTGCACCCATAATATCACCCCCAAGGAAGCAGAGACAGGAAGAATGTCACCTGATCACATGTCTGAGGAATACAGGTTCAGGTTTTTTTCTCCCACTTAACTGCTCATATCTTTAAAGTCTAGTTTCTGGCAATCTGCCCTCTTGTGGTCTCAGCAGACACAGCTTACCCATGTTAAAATAAAGCCATTTTTTTACCATTAAGATTGAGAGTGACTTTTTTAAATATATGTTTTTATTTTCTATATTCTTTGTTTACATTCCAAAGACTTTCCCCTTTCCCAGTTCCCACCTCACCATATGTCCCATAAATCCTCTTCCCTCCACCCATTCCCCAACCCCCCCCCCCCATTTCTCTATTCTGATACTCTCCTACAAAACTGGATCTAGTCTTTTCAGGACCAGGGTCCTTTCATTCCTTTTTCTTGGGAATCTTTTGATTTGCTAATTGTGCCTTGAGTATTCAGAGCTTCTGGGCTCATTAATATCCACTTATCCGTGATTGCATTTCATGTGTATTCTTTTGTGATTGGGTTAGCTCACTTGGGATGATATTTTACAGATCTAACCATTTGCCTACAAATTGCATGAGTTCATTATTTTTAATTGCTGAGTAACATTCCATTGCATAAATATACCACATTTTCTGTATTCATTCCTCCTTTGACGGACATCTGGGCTCCTTCCAACTTCTGGCTATTATACATAAGGCTGCTATGAACATAGTGGAGCATGTATCTTCATTGCATGCAGGAGAATTCTTTGGGTATATGCCCAGGGGTGGTATGACAGGGTCCTCTGGAAGTGTCATGCCCAATTTACTAAGGAACCGCCGGACTGATTTCCAGAGCAGTTGTACCATTTTGCAATCCCACCAAAACAGGAGGAGTGTCCCTCTTTCTCCACATCCTCGCCAGCACCTGTTGTCCCTTGGGTTTTTAATCTTAGTCATTCTGACTGGTGTGAGGTGGAATCTCAGGGTTGTTTTGATTTGCATTTTCCTGATGACTAATGATGTTCAACATCTCTTAAGGTGCTTCTCAGCCATCCAAATTTCTTCTGGTGAAAATTCTTTGTTTAGCTCTGTACCAGATTTTTGATAGGGTTATTTGGTTCTTTGGGGTCTAACTTCTTGAGTTCTTTGTATATATTGAATATTAGCCCTCTGTCGGATGTGGGGTTGGTGAAGATCTTTTCCCAATTTGTTGGTTGTCATTTTGTCCTTCTGACAGTTTCCTTTGCCTTACAGAAACTTTGTAATTTTATGAGGTCCCATTTGTCAATTCTTGATCTTAGAGCATAAGCTATTGGTGTTCTGTTCAGGAACTTTCCCCCTGTGCCCAGGTCCTCCAGGGTCTTCCCAAGTTTCTTTTCTATTAGTTTCAGTGTGTCTGGTTTTATGTGGAGGTCCTTGATCTGACTGAAAAAAGATACGAAATGTCAAACTGTGGTCCATATATGTGTACACATGTGCACATGGCCTTGCCCACCTTCATGTCCCCACAGAGAGAGCTCTGAAGAGCTCCTACAGAAAATTGGTTTCAAGTTCTGTTACTCCCTCAGGAGGCCGTACCCAATCACTGATGCAATTTCAAGTGTGTATTTCATGCACGGGTGGCTACAGCTGCATGACTTTTTGTGCCCACAGTTGTCCAGAAGACAACAGTTCAATGCTTTCCTCCCCATCCTCTGTTTCCCAAGCTTGGGGGAAAGTCCCTCAGGGAGTGGGAACTTGATACAGATGGTATCTCTGATTTGCACAAAAAGTAAGGTAATTTTCCATCCATAACATGCACATTCAAGTGTCTTGCAGATGTCCTTAACTCCAGTTCCACAGTCTTAATTCCCTTCTGTCCTCCAATGGCACCTGTGAAAACATATGAACATGCACAGAAAAATGAAGTGTATTTTTTCAAAGGAAGTAGACCATGGTGAACACTTGTCTACCCACAACAACAGACACAAAGCTCAAGACACCTCTAATTACAAGTATCAATTAAAATCTAATTACAATCTACTTGCATGCTGCTAACACATGTCTGAAATTTGAAGGCATTGTGGAGGACTAATGAAGATGAACCCTTAATGCTTATAGCCCAGCACCTCAGAGTAACCTAGGCACCCTAGGTTACTCAGAAGAACTAGTGTAGAATGCATGTGTTGGGGTGAAAATGGGAACATCTTTGCCTATCTGCTGCTCTACTGTCCTGAGGCATAAGGCCCTGACATCCCAGACTACACAGGACTTGCCTTAATGCTCTATGTAGTTTGGACATGAGAGTTCTCATCCCCAGCTGGGGCAATTAGACTGACTTATTAACTATTTTTCTCTGTTGCAGAAAGCACAGTGACTCCTCCAGAAAAAGATGATAAAACCCTAAAACACCAAGGACCAGACTGGGAATGGACATCAGGTTTGCTGCTATGATATGGTGTAAAGATGGGTACACTTAAAGCCACTTAAATGCTGTATAGGTTTTTATCTGAAGAATTAGATCCACAAGTTCTAATGTGTGTGCTGAAGGATTGGGAATTATGTAGAAGCACTACATCAGGTGACTCAGAGCTACTTGTAACTTCAGGTCCACGAAAACCAACACCTCTGTCCTCTACTGGCATAAGGCTTGTACATACCCACACATAGACATGTAATTAAAAATTAAGTGTTTTTAAAGCTGCATGTGTTTTAAGGAAGGAAACCTCAGGTTGACCTCTGGCATCCACATCAACTTGCACACACATACTTGACACTTACTTGAACACACACCACATACGTATGTACACAAACAATTCTTTCAAATGTACTAGATAGTAGAGGGTAATGTTGAGTGCTTCAGCTATCCCCACTAGCTAAAATGTTGTTTTCTTCAGGTTATATGACTCTTTTAATTTGTCTGCTGTACCTGAGGGTTAAGGCCACTAATGGAGGCCAGATGTAGGAATTTTGACTATGCTCACCCCATGCTTGTGCCTGGCTGGCGTCGGGCTATGTAAAGCTGCTGGACACAGCTCCAGGAGTAGAGGAGCATAGGCTGAAGTCCAGGGGACTGCTAGAGCCAGATCGGGGGTTCCTGGTCCAGCACAGAGGCTGGAGCCATCATGTTCTCAGACTTGTGCACCCAGACTCTGCTGTGAGGGGCAGAAGAGCTGAGAATTGAGTGGGGCCTGCAGGCTGGATCTTGCCTGGGACTGAAGGGGAAAAACCAGGAGCTCTCTTGCTGGGTCCTGCAGAGTGGAGAGTCCTAGGCTTGCTTGGCAGGCAGCTTGGCTTAGTGGAGGCCATGACTGGGAGCACTGAGAAGCTTTCTGTGGGAGACTAGATGCAGCTCTTTAGGGGAAAGTCTGGTCCATTGTTCCCCATATCAGAACTGGATGAAAAGAGAGATGCCATGGTTTTAAGGCATTTATTGTCATGCCTGAGAGTGGTGATGAGTATCCATACCCCACTTTCTCAGGGCGGGCCTGAGGTTAAAAACCTTTTGCAGGGAGCAGTGTCTGGGAAAGAGAGTTTATTGGCTAAGCCCTTCAGACCTTTAGGTGCCTCATTAAAATGGAGATTGATGTTGAGGCTACTGTGGTCACATCCTCCACCTGTGGAGGGGCGTGGGGCATTGCTCTTTTGTGGTTGATGGTCACAGAATTATGGAGAGCTGTGGCCTCCTGTCAGAGGCCTGGTGCATGGTCCAGGAGCATAGCAAAATGCCTCTTGTCCCTTGTAGGCTTATCCCTGTGGGGTCATCTCTGGAGTCACAGGGATTCCTTTTTTCTTTTTCTTTTTTTCTCTTTTTTTATTGGATATTTTCTTTATTTAGATTTCAAATGTTATCCATTTTCTGGTCCCCACCTCTGCTTCTATGAGGTTTTTCCTCCACCCACCCGAATCCCACTTCCTCCCCTTGATTCCCCTACACTGGGACATCTATTTAGCGTTCATAGGACCAAGACCCTTTCATCCCATTGAGGGCTGACAAGGCAATCCTCTGCTACATATGTAGCAGGAGCCATATGTATTCCTTGACTTAGTCCCTGGGAGCTGGGGGGGGGTCTGCTTGGTTGATATAGTTGTTGTTCTTATGAGTTTGCAAATGCCTTCATCTCCTTCAGTCTTTTCTCTAACTCCTCCACTGGGGACCCCATGCTCAGTCCAAAGGTTGGCTGCAAGCATCTGCCTCTGTATTTGTAAGGCTGTAGCAGGACTTCTCAAGAGACAGCCAAATCTGGCTCCTTTCAGCAAGCATTGACAATAGTGTTGGGGTTTGGTGACTGTATATGGGATGAATCTCCAGGTGGGACAGTCTCTGGATGCCCTTTCCTTCCATCTTTGCCCTACACTTGATGCCCATATTTGCTCCTATGAGTATTTTGTTCCCCTTCTCAGAAGAACTGAAGCACCCACACTTTAGTCTTTCTTCTTCTTGAGCTTCACGTGTCACTGGGACTTCAAACCTAGCTTAACCAGAAACCAGGCTGTCTTTCCTGGTCCCACAGTGAACCCTTTGGGGGTTGCAAATCAATATTCTGCATATTGGATACGTACATTATAATTCATAACAGTTCAAAATTTACAGTTATAGCCAGGCGTGGTGGCGTACGCCTGTAATCCCAGCACTTGGGAGGGAGAGGCAGGCGGATTTCTGAGTTCGAGGCCAGCCTGGTCTACAGCCAGGACTACACAGAGAAACCCTGTCTCGAAAAAAGCAAAAAAACAAAACCAACCAACCAACAAACAAAATTTACAGTTATAAAGTAGCAACAAAATAATTACTGTTGGAGATCACCACAACTTTATGAACTGCATTAAAGTGTTGCAGCATTAGGTCAGTTGAAAACCATTGCTCTAGGGAGTTAGAGATGGAGAAGTTCTGGAGGTAGGGACAATAATGATTTGGCAATGCTATAGTGGGGATAGGAGACAGGAAAAAGAATGGGCTGCATGCTAGCAAATTGAGAATTTCATCAGTAGATTTTAAGGTATAAATATTGCACCCATGTTTATAAAATTCCAGTGTTTTGTAAACATTAAAAACCAGGACCCGTGTGGTGGCCCAGGGGATAAAGGATTTTGCCACCAAGCCTGATGACCTTGGTTTAATTCCCAGAGCCCACATGGTTGGGAGAGAGAGGAGGAGGGAGAGAAAGAGAAAGTAGGAGGAGAGAGGGAGGAGGGTAAGGAGAGAGGGAGGGAGGGACAGTGGGGGAAAATACAGAACAGTGTAGGCCAGAGGAGGGACAGTGTGGGGACAGTGCAGGGACAGTGCAGGACAGTGTGGGGCAGTGCAGGAAGAGTATAGGACAGTGCAGAGACATTGTGGGGACAGTGCAGGGACAGTGCAGGACAGTGAGGGGACAATGCGGTGATAGTGTGGGGACAGTGCAGGGACCATGGGGGGACAGTATGGGGACAGTGCACGGACAGTGTAGGACACTGCAGAACATTGCCGGGACACTGCAGGACAGTGTGGGGATAGTGTGGGGACTATGCTGGACAGTGCCTGACAGTGCAGGACAGTGTGGGGACAATGCGGGGACAGTGAGGGGATAGTGTGTGGACAGTTCAGGGGCAGTGCAGGACAGTGCATATGTGGAGTCAGAACTACTTGCAAAAGTCAGTTTTCTCTTTCCATCATGGTGATTCTGGGGATAAAACTCAGGCTCTCAGGTTTGCCAACCAAGTATTTTTATCCACTGAGCCTTCTCACATGCCCAAGTATACTTATAATCCAAGAAAGTAATTTGACTGAGCCGCTGTGCAAGGGGGTACATCCCTGTAGTTTTGCTTCTAAGGAAGCAGATGCAGGAGGATTGGTGTAAATTTGAGGCCTGGGATACCTAGTACATTCCGGGCCAGGCAGCCATGTATAACAAGACTCTGCTCCAAAAATGAAAACAAAGAATGTGACTGAAGATTGTGTTAGCAGCCCAGGTGAGCCTGTTGGTGAAATGACTCTGGTGAGTAAGTTCTCCAGATAATAAACATGATTTATCCAAAGTGCAATTTTCAGCAGTTGGATGTAAGTGCAAAGGGCCCAGGAGTGACTTATAGGGATGGAGTGTCATTGAAGACAGGCAGGAGGGAATGGGTGGCTGGGAATTCTGGCTGAGCGACGTTGGCAATCTTTGCATAAATATGTTACAAGGTCCATGCTCCAACAAGACCAAAAGGCTTTCTGCACTGGGACCAGAGTTCAATTCCCAGAACCTATGGAAACATGTCAGGTGGGAGGGTTTTGTGCCCATAATATCACCCCCAAGGAAGCAGAGACAGGAGGAATGTCACCTGATCACATTTCTGAAGAATCCAGGTACAGTTTTTTTCCCATTTACCTGCTCAAACCTTAAAAGTCTAGTCCCTCTCAGGTAATCTGCTCTCTTGTGGTCTCTGCAGGCACACCCTTAACAGGATAACAGGGACATACATGCAGGAAAAGGATTATTCAAGATAAAGACATCTTTATACATTAAGATTGAGAGTGACTGATAAAGACATGAAAAGTCAAACTCTGGTTTGTCTAAGTGCACAGCAATGTCCACATGGCCTTGCCAACTTGCATGTCCTCACAGAGAGAGTTCTGATAACCAAGCATGGGAGAAGTTCCTACAGAAAAGTGATTTCAAATTTTGATACTTCCTTGGGAGGTCCTGCCCAATATCTGATCCATTTCAGTGCTAATAAGCAGAAGTATGTTCTTTTTTGGTTGGAGTTTAAACCACTATGCATTTAAATATGTTGTTTAGCAGAAAATGAGATAATTTCATATAATACATGATTTGTTCTAGTCACAATTGAGAATTTCTAATGCATACATCATTGTCTTTACTCTGCAACACTATTTTTTACTACATTGTATTCTCATATATATTTCTGAGTGATAACTGTACAATGCATTGTACGTGGATGAAAGTGTTTAAACATAGACACAACACAAAGCCCATTACAAAGTTTATGCATTCATGTTCCTTTTAGTGCTAATAAGCGGAAGTGGGTTCTTTTACAGTCTGTGTTTGAAAACACTATGCATTTAAACATGTTCTTTAGCAAAAACAAGATAATTTCGTACAATGCATGACTTGCTCTTTTTGCTATTATGAATTTCTACTTCTTAAGTGATTTTCTTTACTCTGCAACACTGTATTTCTTTAGTATGTTTTATTTTCACATATATTTCTCAGAGAAAACTCTACAATGCATTGTACATGGAATAAAGGTCTTTAAACATAGATGAAACACAAAGCAGATTACACTGGGAATGCATTCATGTTTCTTTCAGTGCTAATAAGCAGAAGTATGTTCTTTTTTGGTTGGAGTTTAAACCATTAAGCATTTAAATGTGTTGGTTATCAGAAAATGAGATAATTTCCCCAATACATGATTTGTTCTAGTCAAGATTAAGAATTTCTAATGTGTGTATGTGGTTGTCTTTACTCTGCAACACTGTATTTCTTTACTATGATGTAATCTCACATATATTTCTGGGAGATAACTGTACAATGCACTGTACGTGGAAGAAATGTGTTTAAACATAGATACAATAAAATACATTACAATGGGAATGCATTCATGTTTCTTTCAGTGCTAATAAAGAGAACTGTGTTATTTTATGGTTGGAATTTGAAAACACTATGCCTTTAAAAGTGTTGTTTAGAAAAACAAGATAATTTTGCATGATACATGATTTATTCTAGTCGTGATTAAGAATTTCTAATTCGTAGATGATTGTCTTTACTCTGCAACACTGTATTACTTTACTATGATGTATTCTCACCTTTATTTCTCAGAGTAAACTGTACAATGCATGGAATTTAGACACATGTACATGGAAGACATGTGTTTAAACATAGATGCAACACAAAGCACAATTCATTCATGTTCCTTTCAGTGCTAATAAGCAGAAGTAGGTTCTTTTACAGTTTGAATTTGAAAACACTATGCATTTAAATGTGTTCCTTAGCAAAAACAAGATAATTGCACACAATACATGCTTTGCTCTAGTCGCTATTAAGAATTTCTAATTCATAAGTAATTGTCTTTACTCTGCAATACAGTATTCCTATACTATGTTGTATTTTCACATATATTTCTCAGAGAAAACTGGACAATGTACTGTATGTGGAAGAAATGTGTTTAAACATAGATACAATAAAAAACACATTACAATGGGAATGCATTCACATTTCTTTCAATGCTAATAAGCAGAAGTATGTTCTTTTTCTGTTGGAGGTTAAACCACTATGCGTTTAAATGTGTTGTTTAGCAGAAAATTAGATAATTTCACATAATACATGATTTTAGTCATAATTGAGAATTTCTAATGCGTACTTTGTTGTCTTTACTCTGCAACACTGCTTTTCAGCACCCTCCACCACTTCCAATAGCACAGGAGGTTGACAATACTGTGGTCAATGCCCATAGAGCCCCTTAAGGTTATCTTCACCTGTGTTAGAGCCAGCGGTGTTTTTGGGCTTGACCTTTGAGGGTGCTTTCTTTTTTTTATGATTTATTTATTTATTACATGTAGGTAAATTTCGCCTTATTTACATCAATATCTCCCACAACCATCATCTGTGTCCTCCCTTCACTTTCTATGCTATTTTGTGTTTTATTCATTTCTCCCAATTGGAATTCAGTTTGTGCTGTCCTACTAGTATTGCGAGTGGGACTAGTCTGATGTATGTTTGACCTACCTAGGGTTAAATAAGGAAAACTTTCCATCTCTTAGTAACTATCAATTGCAACTTTTTCCTCAGCTACTGGTGGGATTTACTGCCCATCTTCTACTCTGTATGGGGGGGATTCTTGTCTGGCTTGAAGTCATGCAATTTTTGCATATATTGTTATAACACCTTGGCCTTCAAATGAGAAACTCTCCTGTTCTATTAGATAGACTCTGGAATTATTTTTTGATATTATCCCAAAATATCCCTGAAACTTAGAGAGAAGTCTGGTGATATGTTACATTAAGGGTTAAGCACACCACAATCTTTTATTCTTTCCACAGCTAACGGCAGGGGATTTCCATGCTAAGAAGATATTGTGATCTGTGGCTATAGAAATAAGATACTACAGCTCGCGGGCCCCTGGACCAGCGATAGCGGCGGGCCTCCATATTGCAACCAGGACACAGCTGGAAAGGCCCAGGTAGACACCCCTTCCAGGGCTACCCTCACGGGGTGGGGGGGATCTGCTAGGCTCTCGGCGCCAAGCAGGCCGAGTTCCGCCTAGGCTCTGCGGGACTTCCCCGCGCCCTCTGGCCATGCACCGAGGCTGCGGTCTGCAACCAGCTTGCCAGCCCCTGGACCAGCAATAGTGGCGGGCCTCCATATTGCAACCAGGACACAGCTGGAAAGGCCCAGGTAGACACCCCTTCCAGGGCTACCCTCATGGGGGGATCTGCTAGGCTCTTGCAGCCAAGCAGGCCAAGTTCCCCCTAGGCTCTGCGGGACTTCCCCGCGCCCTCTGGCCGTGCACTGAGGCAGTGGGCAGCAACCAGCTCGCCGGCTCCTGGACCAGCAATAGCGGCAGGCCTCCATATTGCACCCAGGACACAGCTGGAGAAGCCCAGGTAGACAGACTCCATCAGGGGTTACAATCGCATGGGTGGCAGCCAGCTTATGATCCCTTAAAGCAGCAGTCACACATATTCACCAGTAGAGAAACAACAGGTGAGCCCACCCTCACAGGAGATTCAAACACCAGCCATTGACAACAAGGCCAACTAACACCAGAAATAACCAGATGGCAAAAGGAAAATGAAGGAATGTTACTAACAAAAATCAAGGCAACATGACAGCATCTGAACCCAGTTCTCCAACAACAGAAAGCCCTGGATACCCCAAAACACCAGAAAAACAAGACTTGGATATAAAATCACTGGTCAGGATGCTGGTAGCTGAACACATAGAAAAATCTCATAAAGAAATAGAGGAGAAATGGATCAAAAGTTAGAAGCCTTTACGAGGCAAATACAAAAATCACTTCAAGAAATTCAGGAGAAGATGGATCAAAAAGAAGACAATAAGGAAGAAAGACAAAAGTCACTTAAAGAACTACAGAAGAACGTGGGCCAACAAGTAGAAGCTATGAAAGAGGAAGCACAAAAAATCTATTAAAGAAATACATGAAACACAATCAAGCAAGCGAAAGATCTGAGCACATCCATCCAGATACTAAAAACAGAAGTAGAAACAACTAAGAAATCACAGAGGGAGACAACATTGGAGATAGAAAACCTTGGGAAGAAATCAGGGGTCATAGATGCAAGTATCAACAATAGAATACAAGAAATAGAAGACAGAATCTCAGAAGCCGAAGATACCATAGGAACCATTGATTCAACAGTCAAAGAAAATACTAAATGCAAAAAGGTGGTAACTCAAAACATCCAGGAAATCCAAGACACTATGAGAAGACCAAACCTAAGGATTATAGGTATAGACGAGAGTGAAGATTTACAAGTTAAAGGGCCAGCTAATATCTTCTATAAAATTATGGAAGAAAACTTCCCCAACCTAAGGAGAGAGATGCCCATGAATATACAAGAAGCCTATAGAACCCCAAACAGACTGGACCAGAACAGAAATACATCCCGTCACATAATAATCAAAACTCCAAATGTAATAAACAAAGAAAGAATACTAAAGGCAGCAAGAGAAAAAGGCCAAGTAACATATAAAGGAAGACCTATGAGAATAACACCAGACTTCTCACCTGAGACCCTGAAAGCTAGAAGATCCTGGGCAGATATCATGCAAACTCTAAGAGAACACAAACTTCAGCCAAAACTACTTTACCCAGCAAAACTCTCAATCGCCATTGATGGAGACATCAAGGTATTCCATGACAAAACCAAATTTGCAAGATATCTTTCTACAAATCCAGCCCTACAAAGGATAATAGGGGGAAAACATCAAGACAAGGACGGAAACTACACCTGGGAAGAAGCAAGATAGAAACCTCCTCTCATCAAACCCAAAAGAAGATAATCTCTCAAATATAAAAAATAAATAAATAAATAAATAAAAATAAATAAATAAAAATAATTTCAAAAATGTCTGGAGGAAATAATTACCATTCCTTAATATCTCTTAACATCAATGGACTCAATTCCCCAATAAAAAGACATAGATTAACAGACTGGATACGGAACCAGGACCTGACATTTTGCTGCATACAGGAAACACATCTCAGTGTTAAAGACAAACACTGCCTTAGAGTAAAAGGCTGGAAGACAATTTTACAAGCAAATGGTCTCAGGAAACAAGCGGGGGTAGCCATTCTAATATCAGATAAAATAGACTTCCAACCTAAAGTCATCAAAAGAGACTCAGAAGGTCACTTCTTGCTGGCCAAAGGGAAAATCCACCAAGAAGAGCTCTCAATACTGAACATTTATGCTCCAAATACAAGGGCACCCTCCTTCGTAAAAGAAACCTTACTAAAACTTAAAGCACATATTACACCTAACACAATAATTGTGAGGGACCTCAACACTCCACTCTCCTCAATGGACCGATCAGGAAAGCAGAAACTAAACAGGGACACAGTGAAACTAATTGAAACTTTGGACCAATTGGATTTAACAGATATATATATATATAACATTTCATCCTAAAGCTAAAGAATATACCTTTTTCTCAGCACCACATGGTACCTTCTCCAAAATTGATCATATAATTGGTCACAAGACAGATGTCAACAAATACAAGAAGATCGAGCTAATCCCATGCTTCCTATCAGACCACCATGGAGTAAGAGTGGTCTTCAATAACAACAAAAACAACAGAAAGCCCACATACACATGGAAACTGAACATTACTCTACTCAATGACACCTTGGTCAAGGAAGAAATAAAAAAAGAAATCAAAGACTTTTTAGAATTCATTGAAAATGAAGGTACAACCTACCCAAATCTATGGGACACAATGAAAGCAGTGCTAAGAGGAAAACTCATAGCTCTAAGTGCATCCAAAAAGAAATTGGAGAGGGCATACACTAGCAACTTAACGGCACACCTAAAAGCCCTGGAAGAAAAAGAAGTTAATTCACCCAGGAGGAGTAGAAGACAAGAAATCACCAAACTCAGGGCTGAAATCAATCAAGTAGAAACAAAGAGAACCATACAAAGAATCAACAAAACCAAGAGCTGGTTCTTCGAGAAAATCAACAAGATAGATAAAACCTTAGCCAGACTAACCAAAGGACACAGAGACAGTATACAAATTAACAAAATTAGAAATGAAAAGGGAGACATAACAACAGAAACTGAGGAAATTCAAAAGATCATCAGATCCTACTACAAAGGTCTATACTCAAAACAACTGGAGAATCTGGAGGAAATGGACAATTTCCTAGAAAGATATCAAATACCAAAATTAAATCAGCATCAAGTAGATCAGCTAAATAGTCCCATAACCCCTAAAGAAATAGAAGGGTTTATAGAAAGCCTCCCAACCAAAAAAAGTACGGGACCAGATGGTTTTAGTGCAGAATTCTACCAGACCTTCAAAGAAGACTTAACATCAATACTTTTCAAACTATTCCACAAAATAGAGACAGAAGGGACACTGCCCAACTCATTCTTCGAAGCCACAATTACGCTAATACCTAAACCACAAAAAGATCCAACAAATAAAGAGAACTACAGGCCAATTTCTCTTATGAATATAGATGCAAAAATACTAAATAAAATTCTTGCTAACCGAATCCAAGAGCACATCAAAACGATCATCCACCATGATCAAGTAGGCTTCATCCCAGGGATGCAGGGATGGTTCAATATACGGAAATCCATCAATGTAATCCACTACATAAACAAACTGAAAGAAAAAAAAAACCACATGGTCATCTCATTAGATGCTGAAAAAGCATTCGACAAAATTCAGCATCCTTTCATGCTAAAAGTCTTGGAAAGAGCAGGAATTCAAGGCCCATACCTAAACATAGTAAAAGCAATCTACAGCAAACCAGTAGCCAACATCAAAATAAATAGAGAGAAACTTGAAGCATTCCCACTAAAATCAGGGACTAGACAAGGCTGCCCTCTCTCTCCATATCTTTTCAATATAGTACTTGAAGTTCTAGCGAGAGCAATTAGACAAAATAAGGAAGTCACAGGGATACAAATTGGAAAGGAAGAAGTAAAACTATCATTATTTGCAGATGATATGATAGTTTACCTAAGTGACCCAAAAAACTCCACCAGAGAACTTCTACAGCTGATAAACAACTTCAGCAAAGTGGCAGGTTATAAAATTAACTCAAGCAAGTCAGTGGCCTTCTTGTACTCAAAGGACAAGCAGGCTGAGGAAGAAATTAGGGAAATGACACCCTTCACAATAGCCACAAACAACATCAAGTATCTTGGCGTAACTCTAACCAAACAAGCGAAAGACCTGTACAACAGGAACTTCAAGTCCTTGAAGAAAAAAATCGAAGAAGACCTCAGAAGATGGAAAAATATTTCTTGCTCCTGGATTGGCAGGATCAATATAGTAAAAATGGCCATCTTGCCAAAAGCAATCTACAGATTCAATTCGATCCCCATCAAAATCCCAACTCAATTCTTCATAGATCTAGAAAGAGCAATTCTCAAATTCATCTGGAGCAACAAAAAACCCAGGATAGCTAAAACTATTCTCAACAATAAAAAGACTTCTGGGGGAATCAATATCCCTGACCTCAAGCAGTACTACAGAGCAATTGTGTTAAAAACTGCATGGTATTGGTATAGCAACAGGCAAGCAGATCAATGGAACAGGATTGAAGACCCAGAAATTAACCCACAGACTTATGGTCACTTGATCTTTGATAAAGGAGCTACAACCATCCGGTGGAATAAAGATAGCCTTTTCAACAAATGGTGCTGGTTCAACTGGAGGTCAACATGCAGAAGAATGCGAATTGACCCACTCTTATCTCTTTGCACTAAGATCAACTCCAAGTGGATCAAGGACCTCCACATAAAACCAGACACACTGAAACTATTAGACAAGAAACTCGGGAAGACCCTGGAGGACTTGGGCACAGGGGAAAAGTTCCTGAACAGAACACCAATAGCTTATGCACTAAGATCAAGAATCGACAAATGGGACCTCATAAAATTACAAAGTTTCTGCAAAGCAAAGGACACTGTCAGAAGGACAAAATGGCAACCAACAAAGTGGGAAAAGATCTTCACCAACCCCACATCCGACAGAGGGCTAATATCCAATATATACAAAGAACTCAAGAAGTTAGACCACAAAGAACCAAATAACCCTATCAAAAAATGGGGCACAGAGCTAAACAAATAATTTTCACCAGAAGAAATTCGGATGGCCGAGAAACATCTTAAAAGATGTTCAACATCATTAGTCATCAGGGAAATGCAAATCAAAACAACCCTGAGATTCCACCTCACACCAGTCAGAATGGCTAAGATTAAAAACTCAAGAGACAACAAGTGCTGGCGAGGATGTGGAGAAAGAGGAACACTCCTCCACTGTTGGTGGGATTGCAAAATGGTAAAACCGCTCTGGAAATCAGTTTGGTGGTTCTTCAGAAAATTGGGCATGTCACTTCCAGAGGACCCTAGCATACCACTCCTGGGCATATACCCAGAGGATTCCCCTGCATACAATAAAGACACATGCTCCACTATGTTTATAGCAGCCTTGTTTATAATAGCCAGAAATTGGAAGGAGCCCAAATATCCCTCAAAGGAGGAATGGATACAGAAAATGTGGTATATTCATACAATGGAATTCGACTTAGCAATTAAAAATAATGAATTCATTCAATTTGTAGGTAAATGGTTAGACCTGGAAAATATCATCCTGAGTGAATTAACCCAATCACAAAAGAATGCACATGAAATGCAGTCACTGATAAGTGGATATTAATGAGCCCAGAATCTCTAAATACTCAAGACACAAATAGCAAGTCAAATGATTCCCAAGAAGAAGATAGGAGAGGACCCTGGGCCTGTAAAGATTGCATCCAGTTTAGTAAAGAAACCGAGGGGTGAGGGGGAATGATTGGGGAATAGTTGGGGGGAGAGGAACTATGGGAAGTATGGTGGGTGGGAACTGGGAAAGGGGAAAGCCTTTGGAATGTAAACATAGAATATAGAAAATAAAAATTAAAAAAAAGAAGTAAGATACTAGAAGTTATTTTAATACTATGTCTATTTAAGAGAGAAATAGAACTGGATTTTCCTCTAAAGCCTAAAATCTATCTACCCACAAGTTGTTCAACTCTCTCTCTCTCTCTCTCTCTCTCTCTCTCTCTCTCTCTCTCTCTCTGTCTCTCTCTCTCAAGATTTTTATTAACAGGTGCTTGAAGTTCTTTGCTTTTTTAAAAAAATTAGGTTTTAAAGTTTTAATACAAGTTAAAAATTAAGTTCTTACAGTCTCAACTTGACCAGCTATGAATCAATTTAAAAACCATTAGAAGCATATTGAGAAAAAGGCTTAAAAAACCCAAAACAACAACAACAACAACAACAACAACAACAGAAACAAAAACACATTTGTTGTGACCAAAAGAGACATCTTTAGGCAGTAGTAGTAGTAGTAGTAGTAGTAGTAGTAACCCCATTCTACATAGGTGGTGCAAATAGACCTAGTGTCTGTTGTCAAGCAGATACCTAAAGAATTCAACTCAGATCTTTATTCACTTCCTATTGCTGGAACTTCACATCCATTTCTTCTTGCTGGATGATCAAACCAGAAGATGGTAGAAGTGTCAAGCCTGCATTTTTTTTCAGCTCTGCCTTTGTCACTCTTGGGAGCTGGTGCATTTTCAGCTCATGAATCAGAGAAAAGCAGTCTCTTTACTATCTTGTGGTTTGAGGCTCTCTTGGTGCCTGAATCAGTAATTGAATTCCACCAGTACTGATTGTCGATGTGGCTGCTGACCTTGGGTCTCATCTCATTGACTTTGTTGGTTCTCATCATTGCCATCCTGTCTAGGCTGTTTTGGAAGAGGGACCCTGGAAATCTTTTCTTTGTAATAACTATGCATATTCAGTCTCATTGGTCTACCTTGCTCTCCTACACTCTGGTTTTCAGCACCCTCCACCACTTCCAATTGCACAGGAGGTTTAGAATACTGTTGTCAACGCCCATAGAGCCCCTCACGTAATAAGGTGGTAATCTTCACCTGTGTTAGAGCTAGCAGCGTTTTTTGGGCTTTGCCTTTGAGGGTGCTTCCTTTTTTATGATTTATTTATTACATGTAAGGACAATGTAGCTGTTTTCAGACACCAGATGAGGGTGTCGCGTCTCTTTATGGATGGTTGGGAGCCACCATGTGGGTGCTGGAATTTGAGCTCATGACCTTTGGAAGATCAGTTGGTACCCTTACCTGCTGAGCCAACTCACCAGCACTGAGGGTGCATTCTGATCCAATGTTCCTTTGTTCACTCTCACTAGTCTGGTAGTTTTGCTGGTCATTGTATGGAGGAGCCCTATGACTTAGCATCTATAATGGTTATGGTTTGCTGTGTATATACTGCCTTGATCTGGAACTCCTCCAGGACTTGTAATATTTTCTGTTTCTGCACCCTTTTCTCCTTTAGCATCCCCTATACTGTGAAGTAATCCCTGGGGTTATTCTTCTTTATGGCAGACTTCCTTATCTTCCTGTATCTTCCTTGGTGTCATTCCTATTAATGAAACTATATCTGTAGGAAGCCATGAATCAGCAGTGTGCTGTTTACTCCACATCCATGCCCTACTGCGCATGCGCAGGTAGAGGTTTGGCGGGTCGCAGCTCAAATGCTAATGAGGCATCGTGGCGTGCACCAATCAGGTAGAAACACATCCTGCCTAAGCTTATTTAAGATGCACCGCTCTGCCCGTCTTGGTCTTTTCGCCTCAGCAAGCAACCCCGCAATAAAACGTCTGTGGAAGGATCCTGCCGGTCTCGTGTCCTTCTTGCTGGCGAGATAGAGACGCGACCTACATCTGGTGCCGAAACCTGGGAATCTTTACATCAACGGCCTGCGAAGACCCCTCAGAAGCTTCTCCTGAGGAAGATCCAGAACCACAAGATGGGGGGAAAAGGAGTAAGGTAAGTTCTGAGAGATATGCTTCCATTTGAAATAGATTCGGCTTGGGCAACGGTGATTGTGGACTGGACGATTGGCATCTTCTTATTGCTGTGCCTCTGCCTTAAATGTAAGAAAGTTGTAAACGCAGGACAAAAGATCTTAAAAGAAATACAGGATAGCATATCAGAAACAGAACGCAGTGAAAGGTTAGGAGCGCGCAAAAAGGAAAAACAAAGAAAAGAAAAGGATAAAGAAAAGGAGAAAACCAAAAGGGAGGAAGAGCCTCGACCTGATAAGACAAAGGTCGATGATAAGAACTCACTGTATCCTACAAAAGAGCTAGGACGTCTAAAGTTCTTAAGTTCTGAAACAGAGCCCTCTTCCTCTTCAGAGAAGGAGGACTCTGAAAGGGAAAAACCCACAGATGAGAGCTCCGAGGAAGATGTAAGAGTTAGGTCGGAGCGATCAAAAACAGCTCCTCCTCTGTCCAAGGAGGTAGAATGCGGCTACTCCTTTTGTCTGCCTCGCACACGAAAAAGGGTACAACAGATGTTCCCAGTTTTCGAGGAGGACGGAGTACGATTGCATCAGCCAGTCAAGCACAAGATCATTAAGGAGTTGGCAGAATCAGTTAGGACTTATGGAGTTAACGCCAATTTTACCCAAGCTCAATTAGAGAGACTCAAGGCGTCGGCCATGACTCCTAGCAACTGGTCGTTCGTCACCAAGGCTTGTTTGACTATGGGCCAATATTTAGAATGGAAAGCTATTTGGCATGATATCAGCCAGGGTCAAGCCCGTGCTAATGCGGCTGCTGGCCAAGCGGCATGGAACTTTGAGATGTTAACAGGCCAAGGGCAGTGGGTAAACAATCAAATCAACTTCCCAGCAGATGTCTATGGACAAATAAACGATTGTGCCATAAAGGCATGGAAGGCTCTAACTAACAAAGGTGAGGTATCTGGTAATTTAACAAAAATCACTCAGGGCCCCACCGAGCCTTTCTCAGACTTTGTAGCCCGTATGGTTGAAGCCGCAGGGAAGATCTTCGGCGACTCAGACACGGCCATGCCCTTGATAGAACAGCTGGTGTATGAACAATGCACAACAGAGTGTAGACAGGCTATTACACCCTGGAAAGGAAAAGGGCTCCAAGCATGGTTAAAAGCATGCCGGGAGATTGGAGGACCACTCACTAATGCTGGCCTCGCAGCAGCCATTTTACAATCCCAAAGAAAAGGTAGAGGAAGTAATGACAGTGTGACCTGTTACTGCTGTGGCAAGACAGGACACATGCAAAAACAATGCAGAGGAAGTGTACCATGTTTTGGGCCTTCAAAGGTGCCTGGAATATGTCCTAAATGCAGAAAAGGGAAGCATTGGGCTAATGAGTGTAGATCTGTTAAGGACCTACAAGGTAATCCTATAGGGCAAAGTGGTTCAAAAAATGCCTCACGGGGCCCCCGTCCCCAGGGCCCTCAAATGTATGGGGCAATGCAGAGTACACCCTCCATGAAACCACGGAGCCTCCACGCCGAGCCACTCCAGGTTCGGCAGGACTGGACATCCGTGCCACCACCAGACTCGTATTGACTCCCCAGATGGGGGTCCAACCAGTCACGTCTGATTTTAAGGGCCCATTACCCCGAGGCACCGTAGGGTTACTCTTGGGGCGCTCATCTACCACATTGCGAGGCCTTATGGTTCACCCTGGAGTTATAGATCAAGATTTCACAGGCCAGGTAAAAATTATGTGCTCCTCACCGAGAGGAATATTCCCCATTTCTCCAGGTGATCGCATTGCTCAACTGCTCATTCTCCCCAGTATGCATGAGAAATTTGCCTTCCAAAACACCCGTCGAGGTAGTAAAGGATTCGGGTCATCCAACATGGATTCAGCCTACCTGGCCATGCATTTGGATAATAGACCTGTATTAACCCTACAAATTGAAGGAAAAATTTTTGAGGGTATCCTAGATACTGGAGCAGATAAAAGTATTATCTCTTCTACCTGGTGGCCGACATCTTGGCCTGTTACATCATCAGCTCATTCATTGCAAGGATTAGGTTACGAGTCTTCCCCAGCTGTTAGCTCAAAAACATTGACTTGGATAAGTCAGGAAGGAAAATCTGGAAGGTTTACCTCATACGTACTCCTTCTTCCTGTCAATCTATGGGGAAGAGATTTTTAACCGGACTAGACCTTTGCCTGACTAATGAGTATCCTCCAGTAGCCAGAAACATGATGCAGACCATGGGGTCTGTACCTGAAAAAGGGATAGGGAAATATCATCAGGGCCAAATTGATCCTATAAAAACAAAACAAAAGGCAGACAGAAAAGGACAGGGTTTTTTCTAGGGGCCATTGAGGAGCCATTACCCATACCCTGGCGCACAGAGGAGGCCGTATGGGTGCCTCAATGGCCTCTCTCCTCTGAGAAGCTACAAGCAGCCAAAGAGCTAGTTGAAGAACAGCTAAAATTAGGACACCTAGAACCTACACAATCACCCTGGAATACGCCAGTCTTTGTCATCAAAAAGAAATCAGGAAAATGGCGTCTGTTACATGACTTAAGGGCCATCAATGCACAAATGAATATTATGGGACCCGTTCAACGAGGGTTACCATTATTATCTACTTTGCCAAAATTTTGGACGATAATTATTATTGATGTAAAGGATTGCTTCTTTTCTATCCCATTGCATCCAGATGATCGACGCAGGTTTGCCTTTACTTTACCTACAGTTAATCATACCGGTACTGATTACAGGTACCAATGGAAAGTTTTACCGCAGGGCATGGCTAATAGTCCCACTATGTGCCAACTTTTTGTGGATAAGGCATTAGCTCCTGCTAGGGCAGGTCATCCCAAAGTCCAGGTCTGCCACTATACAGATGACATTCTTTTATGTGGAGAAGACCATGCAGAGGTAGAGGAAGTGTATTTAAAGGTAACTAAGCTCCTGGAGAGAGCTGGCCTTTACATAGCCACAGAAAAGGTGCAGAAATCAGAAATAGGTAAATTCCTAGGTTCTATAATCACTCCAGAGGCCATTAGGCCCCAAAAGATACAAATACGCCATGATCACTTAAAAACCCTAAATGATTTTCAAAAATTGCTAGGGGACATCAATTGGTTGAGACTCTATCTTAAAATCCCTACTTCGGAATTAAAACCTTTATATGATATTTTAGAGGGGGACGCACATATTTCCTCCCCTTGAAATTTAACCCCAGAAGCATCTCTCGCCTTAACTAAAGTAGAGGATGCGATTTCAAAGGCACAACTTTTGCGTTGGGATCCCAAGGTGCCCATTGATCTATGTATATTTAAAACTATCATGTTACCAACAGCAGTCTTATGGCAATCAGGCCCTTTATTATGGATCCACCCTCAAGCTTCGCCTAATAGAACTATAGAACATTACCCCACGGCAGTTGCCGCCCTTGCTCTGAAAGGATTGAAAATGTCTATATTACATTTTGGAGTTGCCCCTGCTAGGCTTATAATACCTTATTCAGCCAGTCAAGTACAAGTGCTCACTGCAGCTGTAGATGAATGGGCTATATTAAAACGCAGCTTTAATGGAGAAATAGATAATCATTACCCCAAACATCCCCTACTCCAATTTTGTTCTATGCATCCAATAATCTTTCCAAAGGTAACCCGTATGCAACCCGTCCCTGAAGGACTGAATGTATTTACGGATGGTTCTAAGACTGGGACGGGGGCCTATGTTGTCTATGGAAAAACAACTACCATACAATGTACCCCTGATTCACCTCAAATAGTAGAATGTCAGGTGGTATTAGAAGTTTTAAAGCAATTTAAGGACCCATTAAATATAATCTCAGACTCTAATTATGTTGTTAATGCCGTATCACAACTGGAAACCGCGGGAGTCATCAAATCATCCAGTAAGGTTGCTCATATATTTAAAGGTATCCAGCAACAATTAATTCACCGGCAACACCCATTTTTTATTACCCATATTAGGGCACATACATCCTTACCAGGACCTCTGGTACAAGGTAATGCACTTGCTGATCTGGCCACTCGCCAACGTATTTATGTAGCACTGGATCCCGTTACCGCAGCAAAGCAATTTCATTCCACATTCCATGTCCCAGCGGAGACCCTGCGCCTCCGTTTCTCCATTAGTCGAGCAGAGGCTCGTAATATTGTTCTCCAATGCTCTAATTGTGTTGACTTCTTATCTATGCCTCATGTTGGGATTAACCCACGGGGCCTACGTCCCCTTCAAATGTGGCAAATGGATGTTACTCATATTTCCTCTTTTGGTAAGCTTCAATACACATGTCTCTGTGGACACAAGTTCCGGCGTGATATGTGCCACCCCTTTGTCAGGAGAGAAGGCTGCTCATGTCATTCAACATTGTCTTGAAGCCTGGAGCATGTGGGGTATCCCACATGTTTTAAAAACAGATAATGGTCCTGCCTACACTTCTGCAAAGTTCTCACAATTTTGCCGGCATATGGGAATTACCCATATCACTGGTTTGCCCTATAATCCCCAAGGTCAGGGCATGGTTGAGAGGGCTCATCGTACGCTTAAACAATATATTACAAAACAAAAAAGGGGAATTGAGGGCTTATCACCCTCCTCCCCTAGAACCATTATATCCATAGCACTTCTAACATTGAATTTTTTAAATCTGGACACTCAAGGCCGTTCTGCTGCTGAACGTCATGGCCAATGGCTGGCTCCACCAAAAGAGATGGTAAAATGGAAGGATGTGCTGCTTAACAAATGGAGAGGCCCGGATCCTATTCTAATAAGATCCAGGGGAGCTATCTGTGTTTTTCCACAGAGTGAAGACAATCCTATCTGGGTACCTGCAAGACTAACTCGCGCAGTACACACCGAAGAGGAGACACTGGACAGCCGAGTTGGAAGAATTGCAGCTGCAACTTCAAAATCAAACTGTCCTCAGCGGAATGTGAGCTGATCCCATTCCCTTTGAAGATTTCACTTCTTGGTTTACTTCTGCATTTTCTTACTTTAAAGAGTGGGCGGGAGTTTGTCTTTTTGGTGCCCTAATATGCTGTGGAGGAGTGTTTCTGCTATGGTTGCTGTGCAAGCTACGTGCCCAACAAAAATGCGACAAGGTGGTGTTTACACAGGCACTCACTGCATTGAAAAATGGTGCTTCCCCTGAAGCATGGCTGTCCATGCTTAAGAATTAGTTTTACTCAGGCAGAAGTCAGCCCTTGTACCCCGAGTCCTTGAAAGGACATTGCACCGGGATGGGTGACGTGCTGTTTGCCACAGCCCTTGCACCTCACAGAGACTATCTCATTGCACGTGAGAGGGTGTTGGTCATGAGTTCATTTGTGGATTGCCTCGAACCCTGACGGTCCAACAAGAACCTGATGGTTGATCGGCAGCCCTAGGCCTGGTTTCTTATAAAACAAAAAAGGGGGAGCTGTAGGAAGCCATGAATCAGCAGTGTGCTGTTTACTCCACATCCATGCCCTACTGTGCATGCGCAGGTAGAGGTTTGGCGGGTCGCAGCTCAAATGCTAATGAGGCATCGTGGCGTGCACCAATCAGGTAGGAACACATCCTGCCTAAGCTTATTTAAGATGCACCGCTCTGCCCGTCTTGGTCTTTTCGCCTCAGCAAGCAACCCCGCAATAAAACGTCTGTGGAAGGATCCTGCCGGTCTCGTGTCCTTCTTGCTGGCGAGATAGACACGCGACCTACATATATCTATCCTTACATATAATCATTTTTACAGTTTCCAAAACCTTTGTTGTGAAGAAGACCTTATCCTTGAAGGAGGGTGCCACTATTACGTCTCCACTACCCACACAGCTGCCTGTGGGGCCTGACATGGTGGTAGAGGTTCTGAGGGTGATGGTGGTGGAAGCAGAGTAGCTGCTGGGTCTTACCAGTTGTGATTGAGGTAGTGGTGACTAGGACAGGTGGCAAGGGCTGTGGCTTCACCTGTGGAATGATGGTGAATAGACTGGCGGAGGTCATGAGGCTTTTAGGGCTCTCTGGTTCTTTACCTCTTAAACAGTCAGATAGGGATTTGGTCTCATGAAATAGGTATTACAGCTAATCAGACAGTGATTTGTTCCTCCCATAACATTGCTGACATGCTCTCACCAGTGAACATATTTTATGAGGCCAATTGTTGCAGTTTGCAGAGTTACAGCTGGATGAAATCGGTAATTACTTTTCTTCTTTAGAAGCACAAGAAATACCTTCTAGCATCATGAAAACTAGTCTGTAAAGGTCAAGCTTTGAGGTGAGTAGCAGATTGATTTCCATGTGTTCTATGACACAATTTTATTTTTTAAATGATGACATATTTTGGTGTTTAAGAGTATATACAAGGCCTCATGTGTTTGATAATTGTAGAATTTAATGTCTCTCTGTCTCCCTGTCTCTGATTCTTTCTCTCTCTCTCTCTCTCTCTCTCTCTCTCTCTCTCTCTCTCTCTCTCCCTCTCTCTCCTCTCTACCATTATGTTAAATCATACAACAGCAATGTTCACATTTGGGAATGAGAAGGGTAGAATACTTCAGTAGAGAAAATGACTGA
Source organism: Apodemus agrarius (assembly GCA_964023405.1). Taxonomy (NCBI): domain Eukaryota; kingdom Metazoa; phylum Chordata; class Mammalia; order Rodentia; family Muridae; genus Apodemus; species Apodemus agrarius. The sequence goes on from OZ030022.1 coordinate 71,823,490, forward strand.
TAGACTATGACTAAAATAGTTTCAGGACGACAGATAACAACATACTTTGGATTTGCTCCTTGCTCCGTGAAATACAGGTATCTTACATACTCATCACATAATGCTAACCAGTTGGAATAGAGAGTTTGACACCAATCATGACAAATGCTAGCAGAGTGCTTGTCACTCAGTGAAAGCAGTGCTGACAGAGTGTTCCACAAGTGGTTCGAACAATGCTTACAGAAGGGCACAACCTGAGGGCAATGGTGATGCAGTGTTTCCAGTGAGGTTGAAAGACATTAACCATGTTAACAGCCATACCATCATCAGGCTTTGGTGGCTAGAGAGCTGTCTCTACAGTGAAAAGGACTCACTGCTTTTTTGAAAGACCTAGGTTGGGTTCTCAGCACTTACATTGGGCATCTCAAAACTCCATCTCCAGGGACCCAATGCCTTCTTCTGATGTCTGCAGGTTCTTAAATCTAGGTGTCATATACTTGCATATGCCACCACATGCACACCTCTAAATAAAATACAGTTGGATTTCACCCAAACCCTGAAACAGACAGACATACAGATAGACAGACAGACAGATAGAGAAGAGACTTCAGAGGGTGTTTCCCATACAGTAACTAAAGTAAGGACACTAACTCTTCACTGTGGGAAAATTGAAATGGATTAAAATGGTTTGAACTGGTTTGAACTGATTTGACCCAGATTAAACTGGCTTGAACAGGGATGAATCTGGTTAAACCTGTTTGAACTGGTTTAAAGCAGAATAAACCAGATTGTACCAGATTGAAAAGGTTTGAACAGGAATAAACCAGATAGAACCAGTTTGAACCATACTAAATCAGTTTGAACTTGTTTGAACCAGAAAAAAACAGATAGAACCGGTGTGGACTGGATTAAACCAGTATGAACCTGCTTGAATCAGAATGAACCAGTCTGAACAGGAAGGAACCAGATTAAACCAGTTTAAACTGGTTTTAAGTGGAATAAATGGAATTGAACTGGTTTGAACCATATCAATGTGGTCTGAACCAGATTAAACCAGTTTGAGTCATTTTCAATGAGAATAAACCGGATTGAACCAGTTTGAACCAGATCAAACCAGTTTGAAACAGAATCAACCAGATTAAACCAGTTTATACTGGATTAAATCGGTTTAAAACAGATTAAACCAGTTTGAACCGCTTTGAATCTGAATAACCAGATTGAACCAGTTTGAACGGGATTGGACTTTATAGAAACAGATTTGACCAGGTTAAATGTATTAAACTGGATTAAAATGGAACAAACCAGGTTAAACCAATTGAACTGGATTAAACCGGTTTGAAACTGATTGAAACGGATTAAAGTGGAACAAACCAGTTTAAAATGGAACAAACTGGGTTAAAAACCAAATTAAACTGGAACAAAGAGGATTGAACTGGACCAAATTAGGTTAAACTGGATTGAACTGGCTTAAACTGGTTTAAACTGGATTGAACTGGATTAAACTGCACTGAACTGGATTCAACTGGAATGAACTGAATGGAACTCGATTAAGATGGACCGAACCGGTTTGAACCAGATAAAACTGGATTAAACCGGTTTGAACTTGATTAAGCTGGAATGAACCTGATTGAACTGGGTAAAACTGGAACAACAGAATTGGTTCTTGAGTGATCAATGTGCATAGTGTTATTTACTTGGTGTTCCCTAAGGTCTTGTAGCTCAGAGTCATGTCTGTCCATCATGTTGTATAATTTACATAAACTCACTGAGAGTGCTCTTAAACATCTCTGGTGTGGCACTGTGTCTGTGCTCAGAAGAGGATTCAGTACAGCACACTAAAGAGTCAGCAAACCTATATGCGAATGTATCCAGAACACACAATTCAATTCTCCATGCTTCCTTCATGGAAGAAATCATTGCATTCAAAAAGACTCCCATGCTTTACTTCCCTGACACAGGGAGAAAAATAATCTTTCTCTGCTCTCTGTCTTGGCTTTCTGATGACTGTTCTTGGTCATTAAATTGATTAAACCTGAATTTAACCAGAACCCAAAGAGTCAGGCATGGTGTAAGATTTTTCTCAATGATAACTTTTGAAATAGAAAGAAAAAACGTATTCCTTTATCTGGTTCTTTTGAAGTGATACAATCTAGTCCCCGGCTTCCAATAGTAGCACACATATATAAGCAGGACATAGAAGATTGCTGCTTTTCCTCATTGTCTGCTTGACCGACTTCTGGGTCACATGTTCATTTGTTATAGGCATTAGAACCTCCTTCAGAATTCTGGTGTATACTGAAGACCCATTGAGACACACAACAACATGGGATGAACCATGATTAGATGGAGTTTGTTGGACTCATTAGACCACAGCTTGTGAGATATTCTAATAAATCCACTTTCTGCATGCAGAGACTCATCCTGTCAGGTCTGTTTATATAGAGAACCTTTCATAATACAACCCTCTGTGTGGATGTGTGTTCATCTTCCCACAGAGGAAGATATGCTGGGACATCATAGTGCTCCTTGCTGTGTGTCATCTGTGTCTTGTTTCTCTCCCAGGGTTTTCATACCTATCAGGAATACCAGGTAAAAACAAGCTGCAGTTTACCTGTTCCCACCATGAAAGACTCAACCCGAGCCAAATTATATTATTTGCAGGTTTATGAGGGACAGTTCTCTCATGGGTTCATGGCTCCCAAGTCACCAGAGGGTTCACAAGTCCCAAGGAGGTCAGAGAAGTCTCTATGGGGAGGGAGAATAAGGAGGGACTGTGGGGAGACAGAGACAAATAGCAAGCATGTCAAGAGAGAAATGCAGGGAGTGAGGAAGAAGAAGAAGAAGAAGAATATCACACGCATTTCTTGAACACCGTAATTTCACGCAGCCAAGCTGCAATCCAGGCGGAAGCTGTGTGATATTTACTGGGAAAAGCCTTGTTTGGCAGGGCTGTTCAAAGTGAATGCCGCTGTGGGCCTCCTTGGCTGCAGATAGGGCTGAGCTGAAATTTCTCATGGCAAGCTGTGTGACCCTTTATCTGACCTGTTCTTTTACTTACAAGATGTCCCTGCCAGGGGGAGGTGCGAGCATCCAGGCGTGATGATTCATTGAGAGTTTATTCTTTGAGCTACAGCACTGGCCATGATTTATCTTCTAGAGATCCATTGCTTTGCTTTTAATCAGCTGTACAGTTATTACCTAGATACATTAAAGAATTAACCTCCCAACAATTTATATTATTTGTATGGTTAGCTGGCTTTGGCACTCTGACATGGAAACCTTCAGTTAAGTAAAGTTTCAAAGTAAGCCTGAGGGAGTCTCACAAGAAGATAAGTAAACATTAGTGTAATCTCTGACTCTTGAATTACTAATTTATTATTGACTACAGAGGGACGTGATGACCTTGTGTGTAATCTCTGACTCTTGAATTACTAATTTATCATTGACTACAGAGTGACGCGATAACCTTGTGTGTAATCTCTGACGTTCATGCCTGATTCATTTTGTATTTCCTTGTGCCAGATACTCATGGTAACCATTCTTTGTAAACATTTCACTGGATACATTTTTTCTTTGGTAATGTAATACCAACCTGTGTGTGTATAAAAATGCCTGCCTCAGAACAGTAAAGTGCATTCAGACGCACTCAGATCTTGTGTGTGTCTGTCTGTCATTCGCCGGACCTGTACCTTCCTGCATACCAAAGACCCTGATTCCCCACGGGAGTGTGTGTTCCGACTGAGTCGGTCTGTGGCAGAAGAAGAAGAAGAAGAAGAAGAAGAAGAAGAAGAAGAAGAAGAAGAAGAAGAAAGAGAGAGAGAGAGAGAGAGAGAGAGAGAGAGAGAGAGAGAGAGAATGGAGAAGAAAGGTGAAGGGAGGAAGGAAAGAGGGAGGGAGAGTTATAAAGAAGGGGAGGGAGACACAGAGACAGAGAAACAAAGAGCACCAAATGCCTGGATTCTATAGGAAGAATAGAAAGAGCTTCTGGGGGAAGGAAATCCCAGGCCATGGAAAGCTCAGGGTACATGGTTGTGTGCCAGCCATGCTCTATAACAGGTGGGGACTGAGGACTGCTGGGATAACCTGAAGGCCTGGCCATCCCAACAGCAACAAAAGAGAAACCTTATTTCCTCAAACCTCTCTTTAACTGTTCATATCATGGGCACCCTTCCCCTTGTGGGACAGACTGATAACTCCACTGCACATTGAGTAATGGGCTATGCAAGCTCTCTAACTTGATTTTAGGAGGAAGAAGGGAAAGAACCAACTGAGTGCTTGTAGGAGCTCAGGCTAAAGTGTGGACCTGGTTAGCACAGCGTCACTGCTCACAAAAGGGAGGGACAGGCAGCTGAGCAGTGGCAGGTGGAGGGGTGGGGGTGGGCCCTCTACACATTAGATTGGAAGCATGGCTACACTGTCTCTTTAGCTCACTCTAAGGAAGTTGTTCATGTCACTTAAGACTCACTGGCCAATCAGAGCCTTCAGGCAGACCTGCCAGTCAAAAGAGAAGGTGGGTTCTACCTGGCACAATGTGGCTGATTCCTCTTAGAAGCTGAGCAGGCCAGGAAGGTTCAGTATGAGATACTGTAAGCACTGCTTCTGGGTGTTGTGAAGCATGCTCAGGCAAGCTCCAAAATTGTGAAATGGTGAGCACAGGGTCCCTGCCAACCACGAGGAGGAGCAGAGGTCTGAAGAGTGGGAGCTGGTATGGTGGATATTTCCCTGGGGCTGAGTGGGAACTGGAGACCAGATGAGGCCAACTTTGAGGTTCCTTGTGGTCCTAGCCACTTGCTGGACATAGTGGTAGCTTCTGGATTACTTCTCTGTGGAGAACTCTGTCTGGGAAGAGTATTTGCAAAAGTGGTTTGTGTGTAGAAATATCCATGGCAGGATGGCAAATTTAAAGAGCATGCATTTCTACAAAGTACTTTCCTTAGCATTTAACATTAAAATATTTGATCCATTTGTAGTTTATTCTGTGCAGGTAGTAAAAGGCATCTTATGTGTTGAGTACCAACGCATTATTAAACTGTGACGTAGAAGAGAACAAATGATGGTGTAAAGGATTGACTAATGCTTAGGAGATCGAAAGTCACATCAAGTAGAAATTTGCTGAAGGAGGACAGCCTAGAAAACACACCACAGATAAGTAGTTTGTTAACCAGGGATATTGGAGATTAGAATGCTAGGATACACATATTTGTTCACCAAGATTGTCCAGAAATATGACTCCAAACCATAACAAAGGGAGCAACCCTGATTTACAACCAGCCACCAATCCCATCCCCATATAAAAGAGCAGGCCTCTAACAAGTTGCCTGGTGAAGATTAGAGGATAACAATCAGCATTAAGGCCTGGTGTGCCATAAAGGTTCAGTTATCTTCTTGAGAAAAGCATGCTTACACCACATAGGCAAGATATCACCTAATGACAATGATTTGAAATGGTAACAAACCACTGTTGTGTTGATTACTGGTCTGAATAAGCAAGGATTTTTTTCCTGAGGTACACGTGTATGGAGAATGACATAATTCCTTCTGAAACCAAGGAACACTAGGGCCTTTGGTACAGAGCTCCTTCCCTAAAAACAGGAACATGCTTGTAAGAACTGGTATCTGTGGCCAAGGCCTTACATAGGGGTTGCATCAGATTCTGAGAACACATTTCTGTTCATGTGGGGCAGTGGTTATCAGTCACAAGGCCACTATAGGCTTGGTCAGGAATGTTCTTGAGACACCCTGAGTTCCCCTTGTGCACACTGTATATTCATACTCTTCCTGAGTGTGTCCTATTGCATGATGTTTCTACTGACTTCATCGTTTCTTCATGTTTCTGCTGACTCATAGAAGTCTCCGTTTCCTTCCATTTCCCCCATGTTAGTAGTATACACGATGCTATTCTTAAGAAAATTACTTAGCAAAAGATATAGTTTGTGCAAGATCTTCCCACACCAGCTTTTCTACTTTCAACTTTCCTCTTCTATGTTTTTCATTATCTTGAACCTTCCACCTAAGTCCCTGTCACTGATGAATGACCTGCAGTCTTAGGCAATAGGTATGTATAAATGATCCAGGGAATATATTTGCTATATAAATTTCACAATCTGTCTATATGGCTAGACTTGCAGTCTATAGTCCGTATTTAAATTGTTTGAAACATAATCTGGAACCTGAACCTGAGAGACTTAAGGGTGACATCATATGTGGAGTGCAAAATCTATACTAGGTTGGCTCCTCTTCTAGCATTAACCAGTGTAGCTGGTCTTTGCTAATTTGTGGTTTCTTTTTTTATCCCCACACTAAATCCTCTACACTGCCACCATGTGCCACTCCTGAATTCACTCCCTTACACCAGATAATAGAGAAACATGGATGGAAAAGAGAGATTCTTGAATCTAATTTCTTTCCTTCAAGCATTCTTGAACAGCATCTAAGGGGGCAACAAGGATGAAAGGAAAGGCAGAAAGAAGATGTAAAGCCAAGAATTAGGTTTGAGAGGACTCTTGATTAATATTTCAGTAGCAGCAGCCAGCAACAGCCACAGACTTCACTTTATTTCATAGGATTTGTATACCCTACTGTTTCGTGGGAAGCAAATTTCCTAAAATACGAACATTATCTGTTTTCATCCAGAAGCATGTCCCTGTTAATTCTACCAAGGTCAATAGAACTTTCATCCCCTCTTCTTTAGCTTCAGGTGTACCTCCTCTTATTTTTCCATGCCTCAGCAGGCTGAGGAATTTCCAACCAACCTTTCTAAAAGACCAACAATCCACCAATGCTGGGAGACAGCCCTGGCAGAGGTGTTTCTTCTTGGTGGTTGGTTCTTATAGCAGCAGAGGGGGAATGAGCATAGGTGCGGGTAAGACTTTGTCTTAAGGAAAATTTAGGATTTCTGTATAATAAAAAGTTTATTTATCTACGTTTCAGTTACTATGCTAATGTAGCTGACCTACCTTCTGTATTTCTCAAAAGCCAGAGACTGCAGTCTTAGGCACTTAGCACCTCATCCTAAAACAGAAGGAGATTAAGTAAAGGATTATTTGCTAGATCCTTTTCCCTATTGTCCAGATGTCTCTTGCTTGTCAGCCTAGGGGAAATTTAGGAACAATAAACTTCTGTTGAACCAGGAGATGAGAATAACGCATACAGAAGGAAAAACTTTTATATAAGTGAATATGCATAGTCTCACATAAATTCATACACTGCTTCAAACATACATATTTCCACAAAAACTCAGTTGGGTCCACCTTCCATGCATTCTCACAATTTCATACTTACACACACACACACACACACACACACACACACACACACATGCATACATTCTCACAATTACATACTTACTCACACTTCCGTATGTACATATGCATATGGAGCAAAAGACCAAGCACCGGTGCAGAAAGAACTCAATCATTCTGGATGAAAGATGGACTCCAATATTCATTGCATTGAAAATGAAAAATCTTCCACTCTTTTAATGCTAAATGAATTAAGTCCATGTTTATAAGAAAAAAAAGTTTGTTTCTTTTAATAAGTCTAAGCCTGTCTTGTCTTTACCATAGGACCTGTTCTGTCCCATGGTAAACAGCAGCCTGTCTGTTCTTTCTGCTTTCTCCAACATCTTTTTATCCTATTTCCCTCTGCATACTGCACATTGTTGTATTAGTTATTTTATGTTACCTCTAGTTTCTCAGTTATTCCACTCTGCATTCTCCTTCTAATCTTGTTCTCTTCTGACTAAAAACTTCTCCTGAGTTCAGTTCTTCTCTCAGCTCTGTTCCTCTCACCTAAATTCTTCTGGTCTCTCTTCTCTTTGTCCTCAGTCCTTAAACATCTTTCAGAATATATATATATATATATATATATATATATATATATATATATATATATGATCACACGTTACAAAGTTCATCACAAGTTCACCAAAATACCAAGTCATAAATTGAAATAGAAGTTTACAACAGAGAAGGTTTACATGCATATACACTAGGAATAATTACATCTATCTACAGGTTCATAGAAAGTTTAAAACCATAAATATGTTATAGGTGAATTTTGTACAGTTAAACCCAGTCAATATTTTATCTTCTGTCCTAGCACCTATAATACATCCTAGTTCCCTTTTTATGACCATTGGTTAATTGTTTTACAACCTCTTGGTATGTGCTCTGAGTAGGAGCAAGTCTGGTTGCCATCTAAGAGCAATTAACTGGTGACACTTGGGAGACTGGCAGACTTTTCATTGCAGTTTTGACTATCAGAAAAGGACCTAATAGAATTTCCACTATTAAAGAGCTTAATAATCATAGATATAATATTAGGAATTCTTATAGGATCATCAATAAAACTTAAGTCATCTATTTTTCTACATAGCATCACTATAAGACAGTACATCTTCGTGGATCTGCAGCGATCTGCACCTAATGTGTGTGCTATTACTTGTTGATTATTATAAATATTTAAAAAAACTGGAAAAGCATAATAATCAGGAATCTTTCGTAAAATTAGTCCACACAGTCTTGCTGAATGAGGCATCACCTGTCGCAGATTATATAAGAATCTGAAGGAGACCATTTCAGGATTATCACCTGGTAGTATATTAGCATGTCCCATTATGGCTCCCAACACTCCACTTTACCACTGGGGGTCCTCATATTTGTGTTCCCTTGAAAAAGTTTGCAGAATTCCAAATGTCACACTGACACAAAAATCTGTAGTGGAAAGACAATGCTTCTGCTAGTGCATGAAGCAAATCATGGGTTGCCCCTGCAGATAATCAGAAGCAGCCACACATGCCTATACCTCAAATTAAAATGAAAACACATTCTTATATTTATTTGTTTTTAAACAAAACCAAAATTCCAGTATTCTCAAAAGTGTCACTACAAACCAAAATTGGTTACAAGCTATTATTAAAGAGCTTCTTTTCCCAAAGACCTCTGTTGGAAATTGGGTTAGGAATATATGTAGGCTGCCATTTCATACATCTGGCACTTTCATTTGATGGACAGAAGCTTTGAAATTTTAGGAGATCACATTTATTTATTTATTTATTTTTATTCATCCCCCCCCCATGATTTCTCTGTTCTGGGTCTAGAAAACTGGATCCAATCTTTACAGGCCCAGGGTCCTCTCCTTTCTTCTTCTTGGGAGTCATTTGACTTGCTAATTGTGCCTTGAGCATTTAGGGCTTCTGGGCTCATTAATATCCACTTATCAGTGATTGCATTTCATGTGTATTCTTTTGTGATTGGGTTAGCTCACTTAGGATGATATTTTCCAGATCTAACCATTTACCTACAAATTGCATGAGTTCATTATTTTTAATTGCTGAGTAGTACTCCATTGTATAAATATACCACATTTTCTGTATCCATTCCTCTTTTGAGGGATATCTGGGCTCCTTCCAATTTCTGGCTATTATAAACAAGGCTGCTATAAACATAGTGGAGCATGTGTCTTTATTGTATGCAGGGGAATCCTCTGGGTATATGCCCAGGAGTGGTATGCCAGGTTCCTCTGGAAGTGACATGCCAAATTTTCTGAGGAACCGCCACACTGATTTCCCGAGCGGTTTTTTACCATTTTGCAATCCCACCAACAGTAGAGGAGTGTTCCTCTTTCTCCACATCCTCGCTAGCACTTGTTGTCTCTTGAGTTTTTAATCTTAGCCATTCTGACTGGTGTGAGGTGGAATCTCAGGGTTGTTTTGATTTGCATTTCCCTGATGACTATTGATGTTGAACATCTCTTAAGGTGTTTCTCAGCCATCCGAATTTCTTCTGGTGAAAATTATTTGTTTAGCTCTGTACCCCATTTTTTTATAGGGTTATTTGGTTCTTTGGGGTCTAACTTCTTGAGTTCTTTGTATATATTGGATATTAGCCCTCTGTCGGATGTGGGGTTGGTGAAGATCATTTCCCACTTTGTTGGTTGCCGTTTTGTCCTTCTGACAGTGTCCTTTGCCTTACAGAAACTTTGTAATTTTGTGAGGTCCCATTTGTCAATTTTTGATCTTAGAGCACAAGCTATTGGTGTTCTGTTCAGGAACTTTGGCCCTGTGCCCAGGTCCTCCAGGGTCTTCCCAAGTTTCTTTTCTAATAGTTTCAGTGTGTCTGGTTTTATGTGGAGGTCCTTGATCCACTTGGGGTTGATCTTAGTACAAGGACATCAGAGTGGGTCAATTCGCTTTCTTCTGCATGTTGACCTCCAGTTGAACTAGCACCATTTGTTGAAAAGGCTGTCTTTTTTCCACTGGATGGTGGTAGCTCCTTTATCAAAGATCAAGTGACCATAAGTCTGTGGGTTAATTTCTGGGTCTTCAATCCTATTCCATTGATCTACTTGCCTGTTGCTATACCAATACCATGCAGTTTTTAACACAATTGCTCTGTAGTACTGCTTGAGGTCAGGGATATTGATTCCCCCAGAAGTCTTTTTATTGTTGAGAATAGTTTTAGCTATCCTGGGTTTTTTGTTGCTCCAGATGAATTTGAGAATTGCTCTTTCTAGATCTATGAAGAATTGAGTTGGGATTTTGATGGGGATCGAATTGAATCTGTAGATTGCTTTTGGCAAGATGGCCATTTTTACTATATTGATCCTGCCAATCCAGGAGCAAGAAATATTTTTCCATCTTCTGAGGTCTTCTTCGATTTTTTTCTTCAAGGACTTGAAGTTCCTGTCATACAGGTCTTTCGCTTGTTTAGTTAGAGTTACGCCAAGGTACTTTATGTTGTTTGTGGCTATTGTGAAGGGTGTTATTTCCCTAACTTCGTTCTCAGCCTGCTTATGCTTTGAATACAAGAAGGCTACTGATTTGCTTGAGTTAATTTTATAACCAGCCACTTTGCTGAAGTTGTTTATCAGCTGTAGAAGTTCTCTGGTGGAGTTTTTTGGGTCTCTTAAGTAGACTATCATATCGTCTGCAAATAAAGATACTTTGACTTCTTCTTTTCCAATTTGTATCCCTGTGACTTCCTTATGTTGTCTAATTGCTCTCGCTAGAACTTCAAGTACTATATTGAAAAGATATGGAGAGAGAGGGCAGCCTTGTCTAGTCCCTGATTTTAGTGGGATTGCTTCAAGTTTCTCTCCATTTATTTTGATGTTGGCTACTGGTTTGCTGTAGATTGCTTTTACTATGTTTAGGTATGGGCCTTGAATTCCTGCTCTTTCCAAGACTTTTAGCATGAAATGATGCTGAATTTTGTCGAATGCTTTTTCAGCATGTAATGATGCTGAATGTGGTTTTTTTTTTAGTTTGTTTATGTAGTGGATTACATTGATGGATTTCCATATATTGAACCATCCCTGCATCCCTGGAATGAAGCCTACTTGATCATGGTGAATGATCATTTTGATATGCTCTTGGATTCGGTTGGCAAGAATTTTATTTAGTATTTTTGCATCTATATTCATAAGAGAAATTGGCCTGTAGTTCTCTTTCTTTGTTGGATCTTTTTTTGGTTTAGGTATCAGTATAATTGTGGTTTCAAAGAATGAGTTGAGCAGTGTCCCTTCTGTCTCTATTTTGTGGAATAGTTTGAAGAGTATTGGTGTTAAGTCTTCTTTGAAGGTCTGGTAGAATTCTGCACTAAAACCATCTGGTCCCGTACTTTTTTTGGTTGGGAGGCTTTCTATAAACCCTTCTATTTCTTTAGGGGTTATGGGACTGTTTAACTGATCTACTTGATGCTGATTTAATTTTGATATTTGATATCTGTCTAGGAAATTGTCCATTTCCTCCAGATTCTCCAGTTGTTTTGAGTATAGGCCTTTGTAGTAGGATCTGATGATCTTTTGAATTTCCTCAGTTTCTGTTGTTATATCCCCCTTTTCATTTCTAATTTTGTTAATTTGGATACTGTCTCTGTGCCCTTTGGTTAGTCTAGCTAAGGGTTTATCTATCTTGTGGATTTTCTAGAAGAACCAGCTCTTGATTTTGTTGATTCTTTGTATGGTTCTCTTTGCTTCTACTTGATTGATTTCAGCCCATAGTTTGATGATTTCCTCTCTTCTACTCCTCCTGGGTGAATTAACTTCTTTTTGTTCCAGGGCCTTCAGGTGTGCTGTTATGTTGCTAGTGTATGCTCTCTCCCATTTCTTTTTGGAGGCACTCAGGGCTATGAGTTTTCCTCTTAGCACTGCTTTCATTGTGTCCCAAAGATTTGGGTAGGTCATACCTTCATTTTCATTGAAGTCTAAAAAGTCTTTGATTTCTTTCTTTATTTCTTCCTTGACCAAGTTGTCATTGAGTAGAGTATTTTTTACTCCATAGTGATCCAATAGGAGACATGGGATTAGTTCGGTCTTATTGTATTTGTTGAGGTCTGTCTTGTGACTAATTATATGATCAATTTTTGAGAAGGTACCGTGCAGTGCTGAGAAAAAGGTATACTCTTTTGCTTTAGGATGGAATGTTCTATACATATCTGTTAAATCCAATTTGTCCAAAGCTTCAATTAGTTTCACTGTGTCCCTGTTTAGTTTCTGCTTTCCTGATCGGCTCATTGAGGAGAGTGGAGTGTTGAAGTCACCTGCAATTATTGTGTTAGGTGCAATGTGTGCTTTAAACTTTAGTAAAGTTTCTTTTACAAATGAGGGTGCCCTTACATTTGGGACATAGATTTCAGTATTGAGAATTCTTCTTGGTGGATTTTCCCTTTGACAAGCAAGAAGTGACCTTCTGTGTCTCTTTTGATGACTTTAGGTTGAAAGTCAATTTTATCCGATATTAGAATGGCTACTCCAGCTTGTTTCCTGAGACCATTTGCTTGTAAAACTGTCTTCTAGCCTTTTACTCTAAGGTGGTGTTGGTCTTTGACACTGAGATGTGTTTCCTGTATGCAGCCAAATGTAGGGTCCTGTTTTTGTATCCAGTCTGTTAGTCTGTGTCTTTTTATTGGGGAATTGAGTCCATTGATATTAAGAGATATTAAGGAATAGTAATTATTACTTCCTGACATTTTGGGCGTTATTATTATTATTATTTTTGTATTTGAGTGGTTCTCTTCTTTTGGGTTGGATGAGATGGGGTTTCTATCTTGTTTCTTCTGGGGAGTAGTTTCCCCCCTTGTGTTGGTATTTTTCCCCTATTATCTTTTGTAGGGCTGGGTTTGTAGATAAATATCGTGCAAATTTGGTTTTGTTGTGGAATACCTTGGTTTCCCCATCTATGGCAATTGAGAGTTTTGCTGGGTATAGTAGTTTTGGCTGAAGTTTGTGTTCTCTTAGAGTCTGCATGAGGTCTGCCCAGGATCTTCTAGCTTTCTTGGTCTCAGGTGAGAAGTCTGGTGTAATTCTGATAGGTCTTCCTTTATATGTTACTTGTCCTTTTTCTCTTACTGCCTTTAATATTCTTTCTTTGTTTAGTACATTTGGGGTTTTGATTATTATGTGATGGGAAGTATTTCTGTTCTGGTCCAGTCTATTTGGGATTCTATAGGCTTCTTGTATATTCATGGGCATCTCTCTCTTTAGGTTGGGGAAGTTTTCTTCCATCATTTTGTAGAAGATATTTGCTGGCCCTTTAAGTTGTAGATCTTCAATCTCATCTATCTCTATAATCCTTAGGTTTGGTCTTCTCATTTTGTCCTGGATTTCCTGAATGTTTTGGGTTACCAGCTTTTTGCATTTTGCATTTTCTTTAATTGTTGAATCCATGGTTCCTGTGGTATCTTCAGCATCTGAGATTCTGTCTTCTATCTCTTTATTCTATTGTTGATATTTGCATCTATGACTCCTGATTTCTTCCCAAGGTTTTCTATCTCCAACGTTGTCTCCCTTTGCGATTTCTTAGTTGTTTCTACTTCTGTTTTTAGATTCTGTATGGTTTTGCTCAGATCTTTCAATTGCTTGTTTGTGTTTTCCTATAATTCTTTAGAGGATTTTTGTGTTTCCTCTTTTATGACTTCTACTTGTTGACTCATGTTTTCTTGTATTTCTTTAAGTGATTTTTGTTTCTCCCCCTTATTGGGATTCATTTTTTGCTCTATATTCTACTGGATTTCTTTAAGTGATTTTTGTGTTTGCCTTGTATGGGCTTCTAACTTTTGATCTATTTTCTCCTCTATTACTTTAAGAAATTTATCTAAGTGATCCTCTATCAGCAACTTTACCAGTGATTTTAGATCTGAGTCTTGTTTTTCTGGTGTGTTGACATACCCGAGATTTAATTGTGTTTGCCTTGTAAGGGCTTCTAGCTTTTGATCTATTTTCTCATGTATTACTTTAAGAGATTTATCTAAGTGTTCCTCTATCAGCATCCTGACCACTGATTTTAGATCTGAGTCTTGTTTTTCTGGTGTTTTGGGGTATCCAAGATTTATTGCTGACAGGGAACTGGGTTTGGATGCTGCCATACTGCCTTGATTTCTGTTAGTAACGATCTTATGTTTGCCTTTTGCCATCTGGTTAACTCTGGTGTTAGTTGGTCCTGTTGTTACTAGCTGGTGCTTGACCCTCCTGTGGGCTTGTAAGGCTATTTCCCCGCGACTGGGACACCTGAACCACTGCCCTGCAGGACTCCTGCTCACAGATTGCTGACAAGTGGCCTGAGTCCCCCGAGGTCTTAAACTCAGGATATCCCAGGTACTTGGTCTCGCCTGTTGGGCAGCTGTTCTGCATTGCTCCTGCTCAGGGTTTGCTGTCTGGTGTCCTGATATCCCAGAGGTCTTAAAGTTGGGATATCTCAGTTATCTGTTTCCGCCTGCTGGTCCAAAGCTGCTGGGAAGCTGGCTGAGGCTGGCTCCCCTGCAGCCAGCTGGATGGGAAGCAGCTGGCAAGATGGCTCTGACTGCAGGGAGTTCCGGGTCTGCCCTGCGAGTGCAGAGCACAGGCTTGGCTGGTGTCCCCCAAACCGCTACTCTGTGCACAGCTCCAGCTCCAGGCCTGAGTCCCCGAAGGTCTTAAACTCAGGATATCTCGGGTACCTGGTTCGGCAGGCTGTGTCTGAGCACCTGGGAAGCTGGCTGAGGCTGGCTCCCCCACCGCCGGCTGGATCGAGATCCCATTTATTAATTGTTGCTATTACACCCTGGGACACATGTGTTCTGTTTAGGAAAATTGTCTCCTGTGCAGTTGTCTACAAGTGTATTCTTAATTACTCTTCCATTACTTTTAAAGGGTCTGGATTTATATTGATGTCCATGATGTTCTTTGATTTAGATGTTGAACAGGGTGATAAATATAAAGCTATATTCCTTCGTCTGCATGCAGAGAGCCAATAAGACCAGCGCCATTTATTTTAGGTGCTTTCTTCTTTCTATAGGATGGTTTTTGGTACTTAGTAAAAAATCATGTGTCCATACGCATGTGGGTTTATTCCAGAGTATTTGTTTTATTCCATTTATCAACCAGTCTTTTTCTGTACCAAAACCATGTAGTTTTTTCAAGATTGCTTTTTAATAGATCTGGAAAGTAGGGATGGTGATTTCTCCCGATATTTTTTTTAGTTGTCCAGGACTGGTTTGGCTGTCCTGGTTTTTTTTTTTCCATAAGAATTGGTGAGTTTCCTTTTCAATGTTTTAAAATATTGTAATGGAATTTTGATGAAAATTGCATTGAGTCTGTATATTTGTTTTGGTAAGATGGATTTTTTTTTTCTATTTAAATCCTACAGTCCATTACAATGGGTGATCTTCTTTCTATCTTCTGAGGACTTCTTCACTGCCTTTCTTCAGGAAATTCTTTTCTTTTTTTCTTTTCTTTTTATTGGATATATTCTTTATTTACATTTCCTTTTCCTGGTTCCCCACCCCCCAAAGGTCCCTTATGCCCTTTTCCCTCTCTGTGTTCCCCCATCCACCCCTTCCCACTTTCCTGTCCTGGTATTCCCCATACACTGATGCACTGGGCCTTTCCAGAACCAGGGTCCACTTGGTGTTCGAAGATTCTAGGCTAATATCCACTTATCACTGAGTGCATACCATGGGTATTCTTTTGAGACAAATTATTTTATTAAGCCTGCTTATGTTTTTAGAATTAAGGCTGCTGATTTCTTTGAATTAATTTTTTATCCAGCCATTTGGTTGATGTTGTTAATCATCTGTAATTAGATCTCAGATAAAATTTTGTTGGGTCCCTTATGTACAATATCATATCTTCTGCAAGCAGTTATACCTAGCATCTTCCTTTCCAATATAATCTACTTGGTCTTCATGTTATTTTTTGTTTTATTGCTCTACTTAGAACAACAAATTCTATATTGAATACAGCAGGGTAGAGTGGTCAGCCTTGTCTTGTACCTGATTTTAGTCAGATTGCTTAAAGTTTCTCTGCACTTATTTGAGTTTGGGTGTTGGTTTGCCATGTATTACTGTTATTATGTCATGGTAGGTGCCTTGCATTACAGTTTTCTTCAAGACATTTAACATGACTGGGTGTTGGATATTATCAAAAGCTTTTTGTAGCATCTAATGAGATGGTCACATCATTTTTTCTTTGAATTTGATTGTATAGTGCATTACATTGATGGATTTTCATATAGTGAACTGGGATGAAGCCTGCATTCCTGGGATGAAGTCTAGTTGATTGTGGTGAATAATGGTTAAACATGTTCATGAATTTGGTTTGCAAGAATTTTTTTTCTTATTTTTGGTTTTTCCAGACAAGGTTTCTCTGTGTAGCCCTGGCTGTCCTGGAACTCACCCTGTAGACCAGGTTGGCCTCCAACTCAGAGATCCACCTGCCTCTGCCTCCCAAGTGCTGGGATTAAAGGCATGTGCCACCACTGCCCGACTAGAGTTTTATTTTCATTTATCATTTTATCCATTTATAATTCAAATGATATTCACCTTTCTGGGTTTCCCCTCTACAACTCCCATGCCAACCTCGCTCCACTTTGCCTCTTTGATAGTGCACCTCCTCCCACTCACTCATTCCCACCTTACCACCATAGCATTCCCATATGCTGGGACATCAAGCTTCCATCAGACTAAGGGCCTCCCTTCCCACTGACAGATAGAGCCATGCTCTGCTACATTATTTTTGCATCAATATTCATAAGTGAAATGGTCTAAAATATCTTCCTTTGTTGCGCCATTCTGTGGTTTATGTGTCAGAATAACTGTGCCTTTATAGAATTAGTTAGTGCTCCTTCCGTTTCTATTTTGTGGAACAATTTGAAGAGTATCTGTATTAACTCTTCCCTGAAGGTCTTGTAGAATTCTTCCCTGAGTCTCGATAGCCCTGATCTTTGGTTTTGTATTTCAATTTGTTTTTATTTCTGCCTTATATTTTGGTCGGGTTGTGTTAATGACCGCTTTTGTTTACTTATGGGTTATGATACTTTTCATTTAGTTCACCTAACCTTGATTTAAGTTTCATAAGTGGTATCTATCTAGAAATGTATCTATCTGGTCTATATTGTCAAGATTTTTTGAGTCTAGGCTTTATTAAATTTTGAAAGAATTAATTTAATTACTACTATAATAGATGCCCATTACCCAACTCTGCCTCCCCACACGAGGCAGGAAAACTGACGTATATATACCTTAAGATGTGAAAGTCACTCACCTCATTTCAGAATATATCAGCTAAGGTTTTCTAGGAGCAAATGAAATACATGTGATAAAATAAGGACTCAAGTACATCAGTCACATCTGTCCCTCATACACACAGAGACTGAAAGAGCTGTACATATTTCTTTTTTTTTTATTTTCTATATTCTTTGTTTACATTCCAAAGGCTTTCCCCTTTCCCAGTTCCCCCCTCACCATATGTCCCATAAGTCCTCTTTCCTCCTCCCATTCCCCAATCACCCCCTCCATTTCCCTGTTGTGATACTCTCCTACAAATCTGGGTCCAGTCTTTTTAAGACCAGGGTCCTTTCCTTCCTTCTTCTTAGGAATCTTTTGATTTGCTAACTGTGCCTTGAGTATTCAGAGCTTTTGGTCTCATTAATATTCACTTATCAGTGATTGCATTTTATGTGTATTCTTTGTGATTGGGTTAACTCACTTAGGATGATATTTTCCAGATCCAACCATTTGCCTACAAATTGCATGAATTCATTATTTTTAATTGCTGAGTAGTATTCCATTGTATAAGACAAAGGACACTGTCAGAAGGACAAAACAGCAACCAACAAATTGGGAAAAGATCTTCACCAACCCCACATCTGACATAGGGCTAATATCCAATATATACAAAGAACTCAAGAAGTTAGACCCCAAAGAACCAAATAACCCTATCAAAAAACCGGATACAGAGCTAAACAAAGAATTTTCACCAGAAGAAACTCAGATGGCTGAGAAGCACCTTAAGAGATGTTTAGCATCGTTAGTCATCAGGGAAATGCAAATCAAAACAACCTTGAGATTCCACCTCACACTAGTCAGAATGGCTAAGATTAAAAATTCAAGGGACAACAGGTGCTGGAGAGGATGTGGAGAAAAAGGAACACGCCTACACTGTTGGTGGGATTGCAAGATGGTACAATCACTCTGGAAATCAGTCTACATTTAAAACATTGATTCAAACTAATGTAAAAGAATATCTGAATTGATAAATGTTTTTGTACATGACCTAAATTCTACTTTGAAAATTATCTAAACTTCTGTATTACCTTCATGTTAAACCTATTATTAATGTTAAACACATTATTAACTGGGCTTTAACATTTTGGATAAATGTTAGAACAGATAAATAGAAACAAATCAAGAAAAGTTTGAGATGGTATTCAAATATGATTAATGATGATTTATGACATATAGAATGAAAATTTGGTCCCGTATTCAAAATTGGCAACTTGGAATTAGCATCTATATAAATAAAATTGGAAAGTTTCCATCGTATTCTCACATTGAATAATATTCACAAGATGCTTAATTTAAAAGTCAAAAGGCAGTCTTGTTTGCTCAGTGATTACAGGATTATAGACCATGGTGGAACCTGCAGTGGCTCTGGTCCTCTAGATTCACAGTGCATTATCACAGATGCTCTGGATTAGCACACATCCTTATCAGTTATTGGATAAAAAATTATATGAGCATAATGCACTCACAGGAGCATCTTCAATGTCATATTCCTCAGAATTCAAACTCAAAACATGGTCCAGCCAAATGGATTTTAAAGTACTTTCATACAGGACAGACATTACAGATCTAGTTAACACTGAATAACTATTTCAATTTTACTCCATGCATTTTTGTAATATGTGAAAAATTTGAATGTGTTGGATTTTCTATACAAGGAAATTAATAATAAAGTCTAATGCAAAGGGGCATAGATAAAATTATAATTAATATATTTCAATGTATGTCCTGTATGGTCAAAGTTTTGAATGAAGACTACATTATTCTTGACATGGGTGCAGATTGTCAGCCATATATTCCTCTAGATTTACCCTGCTTTGACTTGGTTGTAAGGACTTCAAGGTCTACTTAGGTAGCAATTGGGTTATAAATCAACAGAGCATATTTTCCAGTACCAGATCACCAAGAATTATTTGTCTCTAATATTTTGATGCTTTGATCAGATAAATCTGAGGTAATATTAATTTGAATGTGTTTGAACCTAGTGTGTCTTCATGGGGTAGACAATTGAATAAACTTTTACATTTAAATATAAAACTTTGCTAAGTAATTTGGATCTCTTGAGATATTATAACTTCCATATACATAGTAATATATCTATCTACAAGGTAAATTGCAATTTGTAATCCACATAGCTTCTATGTGAGTTAGTTGAGTGAATGTGGATGACATCATATGTTCTTTATTGCATGATTGAGGATATGATAATTTTTATGTGGTTTAATATTTTGAAATAAAGACCAAACTATTGTGGAATAATTATCAGTGACTCAACTTAACTCCAAAATCTAATTAATACTGTGAAGTAATGTGCTATTATTTTTTGTTCACAGCTACAATCTCATATAGGCTTAGAATTACTTACATATCAAATACAACCATGTTATTTCTACTGCAGTATACTCATGAGCAGCGGAGGGCTATAAGAGTGACTGCAGCATTGTGTAAGTACATCTGATTTTACATTGAAGAAAATAAGTGTTTCTATATGTGCCCTTAGAATACAAGACTTTGAGTGCACTTTCATTGCAGGAATTTTATTGACACACTTTACTTACATGTTTTAACTATAATCATGACTAGATGAAGATTTCATATTCTCCTTTCAATATATATATGCAACTTCCCTATGATGCCTGTAAGAATCTTTGACAAATGTTGACCTAATAATTCTATGCATCATGCTATTACTGAGGCAATCATTAGAGTTCTTATAGATGTATCATTAGGATAGTGTACAGTAGTAAACAAACATAATTTACATTGAATAATCCACATGTATGTCAGTCATTACAGTTTCATCAAAAATTATACTTTCTTTATATCATCACCCTAATGTCAATAAGCATGATGGGAATTCTTTCAGCATATATGAACTCTACTTCAGCTGCAATCATTTCCATATAAAAACATAAAAACATGGATAGTTTTCCAGTGATCATCTCTATAATATCAACTAATTGCTTTCAGTTTCATGAAAGTAAGCGTCCATATCGGATACAAGGAACTTGAAATTTATTCCTATGTTCAAGGCAGACAAATCTCTAGGAATTTTGGACGGGGTGCTCAATTCTGATTAATTACTGTGGTTTTGATTTTGGGACAAGAAAACAAAGTTAGACCCTTCTCTGAGCAACAAATAACATAAGCAGGTATGGGATTGTTGCCTTGGAATTTTTTTATCAACATAATGTCAAGTCCAGAAGGGGGTTTAACAAACATGATTTTTTAAGTGAAAATATTTAAAAAGTTGCCTTTAGTGTCTGCAATATGCAATGAACTGCAAACTTAACACAATGATAAGTACTGAAAATGTCCTCTATAGAATGACATAATTTTATTAATACTTTTGTGACTAGCATCAATAGAATATGCTGGAGCTTGCGTAATTATAAATAATTTATCCATAGACAATGTATTTTGATGAATCCACCATGTAGGAAGGCTTTCATTGTGTATCTATATTGCTTTTCTACCTTGAAATGTAGCAAAAGGAACAAATCTAACTGATGAAATGAGGGAAGACTATATCAACTTGACCAAAATGCAAGAGATTCCACTAAAAAACATCAAAAACATATATTTAACATGTAAATTCAATGTTTTTGTCCATGTAAAATTGAAGGGAAATTAATGGAAACTACAAAAAATCTTTTTTCCTCACTTGTACTGTACAACTAAAATCCTTCAAAACACTGGAAACACAAGTTGACCTTTTTTATTCCTATTTTTTTGTATTTCACAGATACATGTCCTAAATTGAAGTAACCCAGTGAGTACACTCTTGATAGTTACTTCTCCTGACTCACCGTAGAATGTTTTCACATTAACTCTTCCATGCAATCAACAATAAAAAGAATTTACATTTTAGTACTAGTTTGTGTTTTTATTTATCGTGATAACTTATGCTAATAAATACATCTCACTTTGAGTAAATATTGAGCTTATAATATGAATAGTTTTCTTTAAAGTTATCTGGAAAACAAATTTAAAATATGATTAATTTCCTTAATTTCTAATAATATCTATACTACAAAGGCTTTTAACATTTTATCATAATGAGATTCATTGGTGAATTTTATAATAGGGATTGATATATGTTTTTCTGTAGAGTTCATCCAATATTTTATGTTAAAAAGACCACAATCATGAAAAATAATGATTTAATTAGGTAACCTACTGCCAATTGGAGGAAATATCAAATGATTAGCCTTAATTGGAAATTTACAATGTTGTTTAACTCTGAAAATGGTTTTAACCCAAACACATTCAAACATTTCTTTCACGTTTTGGATAGTATTTGGGTCTGAGATTGGGGTCCCAAATGGAGGAGATAGAGAAAGGACCAAATTAACTGAAAGTTTTGCAACCCTATTGGAAGAACAACATCAGCCAACCAGACCCCCCTCCCAGAGCCCCCTGGGGCTAAAGCACCAATCAACATGTACACATGGAGGGACCCATGGATCCAGTTGTATATGTAGCAGAGGATGGAATTGTCTGGCATCATAAGAGGAGAGGTCCTTGATCATGTGAATGCTCAAATTACCAGTGTTGTGAAATGCTAGGGCAGTGAGGTGGGAGTGGGATGGTGGGAGGGGGAGTAAATATCTTCAACAAAATTATACAAGAAAACTTTCATAACCTAAAGAAAGAAATGCCCATGAACATACAAGAAGCCTTCAGAACACCAAACAGACTGAGGCAGACCAGAAACTCCTTCTGGCACTTAATAATCAAAACATCAAGTGCACTAAACAAAGAAAGAATATTAAAAGCAGTAAGGGAAAAATGGCAAGTAACATATGCTTATGATATGAAGGCAGACATATCACAATTACACCAGATTTCTCACCAGAGATGATGAAAACCAGAAGATGCTGGACATATCTCATACAGACCCTAAAAGAACACAAATGCCAGCCCAGACTACTATACCCAGCAAAACTCTCAATTATCATAGGTGGAGAAACCAAGATATTACACGATAAAAACAAATTTACACATTGTCTTTCCATAAACCCAGCCCTACAAAGGATAATAGATGAAAAATGCCAACACAAGGAGGGAAACTACACCCTAGAAAAAGCAAGGAAGTAATCTTCATTTAACAAACAAAACAAGATAACCACACAAATAAAAATAAAATAAGAAATAACAGGAAGCAACAATAACTATTTCTTAGTACCTCTTAACATCAATTGACTCAATTCCCCAATAAACAGACATAGACTAACAGACTGGATATGTAAACAGGACACAATATTTTGCTGCATAAAGGAAACGCACCTCCGTGTCAAAGACAAACACTACCTTATAGTAAAGGGTTGGTGAAAGGAGTTTTAAAATTTTCAGATTTACAGGATTTACACCCAGTCCTTCTTTGCTGTTATTGTTATAGATCTGAGATGTTTAAGCCTGTGAGTTTGGGACCAAATAAAATATAAGGCTCTGCATTTATTATTAGGGTGTTTTCTATGTTTTAATCAGAAATAGCTGAAGATAGTTTAACAGACAACAGTTCACATTACTTTACATAAATAGTTGGGTTTTAAAAATTGTCAAAAGTCCATGGAATATAATGTTTAATGTTATTTATTTCTGTTATAGAGTCTAGTCTGCTCCTGACAGCTTCCCTCTCTTGGAGAAATAGCATGTGTAAAGTTGCTTCTGTTATGAGAAAGAGCGAGTGAGCCAGGAGATTGCCTCTCTTCATCTACAGACAAACTTAATGTATCCATAAATTATTACATGGCTTAATAATTCCTGATTCTTTAAATCTTTCAGGTGTTCTTGTGCCAGAAGGCTAAAGTCCGATGTTCTAACATTTTAAAGTATAAACTGTTCAGGTGTTCAGCAGTGTCTAGGGCTAGGGTAAATGCAGTGCAACTTATGGTTCTCCAACGCCAGTATCAACCCTTAGTCATAATAGATCACCATTCCCTATATGAAGAGGCCACTATATAAATTCTAGGATTAGAATTAGTTACTAGAAGAAGAGGGGAAATGAAAGGAGTTTTAAATTTTTCAGAGCCCACAACAGAGGCAGCAGAGCAAGATAGGCCTGGGCATGCCCAGGCAGGCCTGAAATAAGGCTGCTGAATTATTCTGGGAACTAACTGGCCACGAAGGATAAGGGACATGCCTAGACAATCTCCATTCTCCACTGAGTCATGGGGTATCTGGACTGGGCCCCCTGGTCTCCAGTCTCCCCCCTCGATGCAGTTTGAGGTTAATCTGACCTCTTGCTAACCAAAATAAGCCATCTTCCCATGTTGCTGAAATGCCAATCTGCACGTACTGCTTACTGTGTAACTGCATGCCAATTCTCTCTGTTAATGTTTAAATCAGCCAATTATGTGTAACCACACCAAAACCCCTAAATTTTCCTATATAAACCCCTAAATTCTGAGCCTCGGGGTCGACTCCTTCTGTCTCCTGCGTGAGACATGAGTTGTCACGGAGCTCTGATATTAAACTGCCTCATGCATTTGCATCAAGCTGGTCTCTCAAGTTTCTTGGGGGAGTGCCATCCCGAGATTTGAGTAGGGGTCCCCAAAAAGGAGGTCCTATACTGGCAAACAATATTCCAAGCAAATGATCCAAGGAAACAAACTGGAATAGCCATTCTAATAAAGTCCAAGTTAACTCATTCTCCCTCCCCACATTTCTCAAAATTAAAAACAAAAATGTAAATCAGAACAAAAAAGCAATAAAGCAAATAATAAATACTAAAACAAAATGAAATGAAAATTCTCTGTTCAAAAGTATGGCTGTTGCCTTGAAATAATTTAGAAAAGGCATTCTATGCTACCTTATGCAAAGCACCAACGGACAGGCTGGCCTGTTCTCAGCCAGGCAGACAGGCAGACATGTTCTCTGCCTGACAGGCTCTCTGACTCAGAGCTCTGAAATCTTTCCACCTGGCTCACTATTTTCTCATGGTCGACTTCACCCTGCCCTCCCCCACCCCCCAAAAACCTTTCAAGTTCCAGTGGCTGCCTGGGTTGAATTGCTACCATACCTTTCTCTGGAACTCAGTTGATTTTCTGCAGGAAGCAAAACATCACACAATCTTAGTTTAGAATTTACAGGTAACACAATCGCTGGGCATAGAAACTAGCATCCTAATTTTGTATGCTATTTCAGATATAAATCTTCCAGTGGTATATCCCGGAGGATCCACCAGCTAAACAGGGGCCCTCTTGCTACCAACATTGTGTCTCCATGCTTTCTTATGTCCACAAGGAAGTACCTTACTCCTGTTCCCTATCTTCCCCTCTCTGACAGGAAAGTCCTGCCTACATACCCAGTGATTGGTTCCTTGAAATCTTTATTCATTAGGGGAAGGTTCTTCCACATATGGAAGTTAGGAAAATAGCCATGGATCCAGGCTGTGGGTCATACCTTTAATCCCAGCACTTGGGAAGCTGAGGCAGGCAGATTTCTGAGTTTGAGGTCACCCTGGTCTACAGAGTGAGGTCCAGGACAGCTAGGGCTACACAGAGAAACCCTGTCTTGAAAAAAAAAAGAGAGAGAGAGAAAGAAAAAAAAGAAAAAAAGAGAAAAGAAAATAGCCCTGGAATGTATAACAAAGCAAACAGTAATTTTGTGGTGGTCTTTTCTCAATTGAGGTTTACCTCTTCAAAATCTACTTTAGATTATGTCATGCCAACACAAAAACAGCAATCATATTGGATTACACTAAGCTGCGTCAATTTGAAGATTAGGAATAACCAGAGTGTCTTAGTTAGGGTTTTACTGCTGTGAACAGACACCATGACCAATGCAAGTTTTATAAAAGACAACATTTAATTGGGATTGGCTTACAGGTTAAGAGGTTCAGTTCATTGTCATCAAGGCAGAAACATGGCAGCATCCAGGCAGGCATGGTACAGGAGGAGCTGAGAGTTCTACATCTTCATCTGAAGGCTGCTAGTAGAAGACTGACTTCCAGGCAACTAGGGTGAAGATCTTAAGCCCACACCCACAGTGACACACCTACTCCAACAAGGCCACACCTCCTAATAGTGCCACTCCCTGGGAAAAGAATATACAAACCATAACACAGAGAAACAACCTTTGTTAAATATAATCTTTGTGTATGTGACATAAACAAATTCCCTTAAAAGCGTAAGTGTAAATGTTGGGAACACATCACCTTGCAAGAAATTCTATTTCAAAAAGAAAAACCCAGGTAAACATTACAATCAGATAAAATTAAAATCAGTCTAACAGTAAAACAAGCTACCTGAAGAAAACCCAGAACAGGCTACTGGTGAAAGGGAAGTTGAGCTATATTTTGGAGCTAGCACTCTTTCATAGTATGGCAAATGTGCATAGGGATGAAATTTACTACAGGGATCTTAGCCTTTCCATTGCAGTCACCACCAATCCTTCACAGACATGGGCACATTTCAATTTAACTTGGTCTCTCCCACAATTAAGATCCATTCATCAGGTGTCTTAAGGATTCTATTGCTGTAATAGAAATCCTAAGACACCTGATGGGAGAATCTTAACCCCCATCCTTTGGAGATGGAAGTGTTTATTTTATTTTCTTCTTCAATACTGTGCATTGTAAAAGAAAGTTAGAGCAAAAACAAATCAGGAACCTAGAGGTAGCAACTGAAGCAGAAACTGGAGAAATTCTGCTTACTGTCTTGCTCCTTATAGTTTGCTTAGCCTGATTTCTTGTAGATCTTGTAGATCACCAGCCCAGGAGTAGAACCATAGAATCTCTAATGAGCTAGGCCCTCCAGTGAGCTGGGCCATTCAAGAAAATGTGACAGACTTGCTGACAGGCAAATATAATGGGGGACTTTTCTCAATTGAGGACCACTCATCCAAAATTATTCTTGCTTATTTCACATTGTAATTTCTGCAGGTTTTGTGGTAGAATTGTTAGGATATCTCATGTATCTCATGTACTGTTTTCTAACAGAAAGATTGTAAGAACCAGAGATAAGAAAAGATGAATGAAAGTGTGTTCTTCTGCAAATGACAGACTGTTGTGTTCACAAGCTCATGGCAGCTGTAGTTGTCTGCATAACACCTGCACAAGATCAAAGCAGTCAATATAACAGAGAATTGTCAAATGGGAATTGATGGTCTTTAGGAGACAAAGAGTCAGATAGATTTAAGACCATGGCCACTTTTGAGTTGATCATGATCTAGTGGATTAACAACCGGTCTAAATTTGAGTAGCACAAATGGACATCAGTAGTCTAAATATACAAAAGAATATGCAAATTCAGGAGTAGATGAAGGTGGTGAACTTGAGCAAAATTAGGAGATTTGTGGGTGAATATGATCAAACCTCATTGTGAGTATGTGTGTATGCATATAATTTTCAAAGGTAATTATTTCATAATTTAAAGCAATTATTTATTCTTTGAGTATTTAATAGGAAAATATTTTTTAAAATTCACCTTATTTACATTACTATCTCCCACAATCATCTTCCGTGTCCTTCCTTCATTTTCTATGCAATTTTGTGTTTTATTCATTTCTCCAATAGTAATTTAGTTTGTGCTGTCCCACCAGTATTGAGAGTGGGACTAGTCTGATGTATATTTGACATACCTGGGGTTACATAAAGGAAACTTTTCATAACTTTTTCCTCAGCTACTGGTGAGATTTACTGACCACCTTCTACTCTGAATGGTGGTGTTTTTGTATGGCTTGAAGTCATGCAATTTTCGCATATGTTGTTATAACCCCTTGGCCTTCATAAGAGAAACTCTCCTGTACTATTTGATAGACTCAGGAATTATTTTTTGATATTATCCAGAAACATCCCTGAAACTTAGAGAAGGCTGGTGATATGTTACATTAAGGGCTAAGCATGCCACAATCTGTTATTCTTTCAACAGCTATCTGTGGTGGATTTCCATGCCAAGAAGGTATTGTGATCTGTGGCTATAGAAATAAGATACTAGAATTTATTTTTAATACTATGTCTATTTAAGGGAGAAATAGAACTGGATTTTCCTCTAAAGTCTAAAATCTATCTACCCTCAGGTTGTTCAATTCTCTCTCTCTCTCTCTCTCTCCCTCTCTCTCTCTCTCTCTCTCTCTCTCTCTCTCACACACACACACACACACACACACAGACACACACAGACACACACATACACACACACATTTAAGATTTTTATTAACAGGTGCTTGCAGTACTTTGATTTTTGAAAAAAAACTTAGGTTGTATACTTTTAGTACAAGTTAAAAATGAAGTTCTTACAATCTCAACTTGACAAACTATGAATCAATTTAAAAACCATTAAAAGTATATTGAGAAAAAGGCTTTAAAAAAAACAAAAAAAACAAAAAAACCAAAACAAAACAAAAACACATTTGTTATTACCAAAAAGAGACATCTTTAGGTAATCATCATCATCATCATCATCATCATCATCATCATCATCATCATCATAACCCAATGGTACATGGTAGTACAAATAGACCTAGTGTCTGTGTCATGCAGGCACCTAAAGAATTCAACTCAGATCTTTATACAGTGCTTATTGCTGGGATTTCACATTAATTTCTTCTTGCTGGATGATCAAACCAGAAGATGGCAGAAGTGTCAAGCCTGCATTTTTTTCAGCTCTGCCTTTGTCACTCTTGGGAGCTGATGAACTTTCAGCTCATGAATCAGAGAATAGCAGTCTCTTTACTATCTTGTGGTTTGAGACTCTCTTGGTGCCTGCATCAGTATTTGAGTTCTACAAGTACTGATTGTCAATGTGGCTGCTGACCTTGGGTCTTGTCTCATTGATTTTGCTGGTTCTCATTATTGCCATCCTGTCTATGTTGTTTTGGAGGAGGGACCATGGAAATCTTTTTTTGTAATCATTATGCATATTCAGTCTCATTGGTCTACCTTGCTCTCCTACACTCTGGTTTTCAGCACCCTCCACCACTTCCAATTGCACAGGAGGTTTAGAATACTGTGGTCAATGCCCATAGAGCCCCTCACGTAATAAGGTGGTAACCTTCACCTGTGTTAGAGCCAGCAGTGTTTTTGGGCTTGGCCTTAGAAGGTGCTTTCTTTTTTTTTTTTGATTTTTTTATTGTATATATTCTATATTTACAATTCATTTCCCTTTTTCTGGTTCCCCACCCCCAAAGGACCCACATGTCCTTTTCCCTCCCCCTGCTCCCGCATCCACCCCCTCCCAATTTACTGTTCTTGTACTCTCCCACAATGATGTTTTGGTACATTCTAGCACCAGTGTCCACTCCTTTCTTCTTGTGAGACATCACTTGATATGTGATTTGTGTCTTTGGTGTTCCAAGCTTCTAGGCTAATATCCACTTATCAGTGACTGTATACCATGGGTATTCTTTTGAGACTGGGTCACCTCACTTAGTATGACATTCTCCAGCTCCATCCATTTCTCTAAGAATTCCATGAATTCATTGTTTCTAATGGCTGAATAGTACTCCATTGTGTATATATATACCACATTTTTTGTATCCATTCCTCTGTTGAGGGACATCTGGGTTCTTTCCAGCTTCTGGCTATTATATATAAGGCTGCTATGAACATAGTGGAGCATGTATCCTTATTGCATGCTGGTGAATCTTCTGGGTATATTCCCAGGAGTGGTATGGCTGGGTCCTCCGGAAGTATCACGCCCAGTTTTCTGAGGAACCGCCATACTGATTTCCAGAGTGGTTGTACCAGCTTGCATTCCCACCAGCAGTGGAGGAGTGTTCCTCTTTGTCCACATCCTCGCCAACACCTGATGTCTTCTGAGTTTTTAATCTTAGCCATTCTGACTGGTGTGAGGTGAAATCTCAGGGTTGTTTTAATTTGCATTTCCCTAATGACTAGTGATGTTGAACATTTTTTAAGGTGTTTCTCAGCCATCCGAATTTCTTCAGGTGAAAAGTCTCTGTTTAGCTCTGTACCCCATTTTTGGATAGGGTTATTTGGTTTTCTGGGGTCTAACCTCTTGAGTTCTTTGTATACATTGAAGATTAGCCCTCTGTCAGATGTGGGGTTGGTGAAGATTTTTTCCCAATTTGTTGGTTGCCGATTTATCCTTTTGACAGTGTCTTTTGCCTTACAGAAACTTTGTAGTTTTATGAGGTCCCATTTGTCTATTCTTGCTCTTAGAGCATAAGCAATTGGTGTTCTGTTCAGGAATTTTTCCCCTGAGCCAATGTCCTCAAGGGTCTTCCCCAGTTTCTTTTCTATTAGTTTTAGTGTGTCTGGTTTTATGTGGAGGTCTTTGATCCACTTGGAGTTGAGCTTAGTGCAAGGAGATAAGAGTGGATCAATTCTCATTCTTCTGCATGTTGACCTCCAGTTGAGCCAGCACCATCTGTTGAAAAGGCTATCTTTTTTCCACTGGATGTTTTCAGCTCCTTTGTCGAAGATCAATTGGCCATAGATGTGTGGGTTCAATTCTGGGTCTTCGATCCTATTCCATTGATCCGCTTCCCTGTCACTGAACCAATACCATGCAGTTTTTAATACCACTGCTCTGTAATATTGCTTGAGGTCCGGGATATTGATTCCCCCAGAAGTTCTTTTGCTGTTGATGATAGTTTTAGCTATCCTGGGTTTTTTGTTATTCCAGATGAATTTGAGAATTGCTCTTTCTAGCTCTATGAAGAACTGAGTTGGGATTTTGATGGGAATTGCATTGAATCTGTATATTGCTTTGGGCAAGATTGCCATTTTGACTATATTAGTCCTGCCAACCCACGAGCATGGAAGATTTTCCCATTTTCTGATGTCTTCTTCAATTTCCCTCTTCAGAGACCTGAAGTTTTTGTCGTATAAATCTTTCACATGTTTGGTTAGCGTCATTCCAAGATACTTTATATCATTTGTGGCTATTGTGAAGGGTGTCATTTCCCTAATTTCTTTCTAGGCCTGCTTATCCTTGGCGTATAGGAAGGCTACTGATTTACTTGAGTTGATTTTATAGCCAGCCACTTTGCTGAAGTTGTTTATCAGTTGCAGGAGTTCTCTGGTGGAGGTTTTTGGGTCACTTAAGTAAACTATCATATCATCTGCAAATAGTGATAGTTTGACTTCTTCCTTTCCGATTTGTATCCCTTTGACTTCCCTCTGTTGTCGAATTGCTCTAGCTAGTACCTCAAGTACTATATTGAAGAGATATGGTGAGAGGGGACAGCCTTGTCTAGTCCCTGATTTTAGAGGGATTGCTTCGAGTTTTTCTCCGTTTACCTTGATGTTGGCTACTGGTCTGCTGTATATTGCTTTTACTATGTTTAGATATGGGCCTTGAATTCCTGTTCTTTCTAGGACCTTTAGCATGAAAGGATGCTCAATTTTGTCAAATGCTTTTTCAGCATCCAATGAGATGACCATGTGGTTTTTTTCTTTGAGTTTGTTTATGTAGTGGATTACGTTGATGGATTTCCGTATATTGAACCATCCCTGCATCCCTGGGATGAAGCCAACTTGATCATGGTGAACGATCGTTTTGATGTGTTCTTGGATTCGGTTGGCAAGTATTTTGTTTAGTATTTTTGCATCGATATTCATAAGAGAAATTGGCCTGTAGTTCTCTTTCTTAGTTGGATCTTTGTGTGGTTTTGGTATCAGGGTAATTGTGGCTTTATAGAATGAGTTGGGTAATGTTCCTTCTGTTTCTATTTTGTGGAATAATTTGAAGAGTATTGGTATCAGGACTTCTTTGAAGGTCTGATAGAATTCTGCACTAAAACCGTCTGGTCCTGTGCTCTTTTTGGTTGGAAGACTGTCTATGACCCCTTCTATTTCTTTGGGGGTTATGGGTCTGTTTAGACGATCTATTTGATCCTGGTTTAATTTTGGTATTTGGTATCTGTCTAGGAAATTGTCCATTTCCTCCAGATTCTCCTGTTGTGTTGAGTATAGGTTTTTGTAGTAGGATCTGATGATTTTTGAATTTCCTCAGTTTCTGTTGTTATATCTCCCTTTTCATTTCTAATTTTGTTAATTTGAATACTGTCTCTGTGCCCTTTAGTAAGTCTGGCTAGGGGTTTATCTATCTTGTTGATCTTCTCAAAGGACTAGCTCCTGGTTTTGTTGATTCTTTGTATGGTTCCCTTTGTTTCAACTTGATTGATTTCAGCCCTGAGTTTGATGATTTCCTGTCTTCTACTCCTCCTGGGTGAAATTGCTTCTTTTTGTTCCAGAGCTTTCAAGTGCGCCATTAAGTTGCTAGTATATGCTCTCTCCTGTTTCTTTTTGGAGACACTCAGGGCTATGAGTTTTCCTCTAAGCACTGCTTTCATTGTGTCCCATAGATTTGGGTATGTTGTGCCTTCATTTTCATTAAGTTCTAAGAATTCTTTGATTTCTTTCTTTATTTCTTCCTGGGCTAAGGTATCATTGAGTAGAATATTGTTCAGCCTCCAAGCGTATGGGGATTTTCTGTTGTTTTTGTTGCTATTGAAGAACACTATTACTCCATGGTGATCTGATAAGAGGCATGGGATTAGTTTGATCTTTTTATATTTGTTGAGATCTGTCTTGTGTCCAATTATATGGTCGATTTTGGAGAAGGTACCATGAGGGGCTGAGAAAAAGGTATAGTCTTTTGCTTTAGGGTGAAATGTTCTATATATATCTGTTAAATCTAATTGCTCCAAAGTTTCGATGAGTTTCTCCGTGTCTCTGTTTAGTTTCTGTTTTCCTGGTCGGTCCACTGTAGATAGTGGAGTATTGAGGTCCCCCACAATCATTGTGTTAGGTGCAGTGTGTGCTTTGAGCTTTAGTAAGGTTTCTTTTACAAATGAGGGTGCCCTTACATTTGGAGCGTAGATGTTTAGAATTGTGAGTTCCTCTTGGTGGATTCTTCCTTTGACTAGCAGGAAGTGACCTTCTGTGTCTCTTTTGATGACTTTGGGTTGAAAGTCAATTTTATCTGATATTAAAATGGCGAGGCAGCGCCATCTTGTCTGCAGCTTCCCATCCAGCTGGTAGCAGGTCAGCCATACCTAGCCAACCTGCCAGGTGCTGAGACCCTGCCAGCGGAACCAGGTACCAGAGACAGCCCGAGTTTAAGACCTCCGGGGACTCAGGTCTGGGGCAGGAACTGTGCACAGCCTAGCGGTTTGGAGTACAGCGGCCGTGCCTGCGCTCTGCGCTCCCAGGCCAGACCCGAACCTCCTGCAGGCAGCGCCATCTTGTCTGCAGCTTCCCATCCAGCCGGTAGCAGGTCAGCCAGATCTAGCCAGCCTGCCAGGTGCTGAGACCCTGCCGGCGGAACCAGGTACCAGAGACAGCCCGAGTTTAAGACCTCCGGGGACTCAGGTCTGGGGCAGGAACTGTGCACATCCTAGCGGTTTGGAGTACAGCGGCCATGCCTGCGCTCTGCGCTCGCAGGCCAGACCCCAAACCCCCTGCAGGCAGCGCCATCTTGTCTGCAGCTTCCCATCCAGCCGGTAGCAGGTCAGCCAGACCTAGCCAGCTTGCCAGGTGCTCAGACCCTGCCCACGGAACCAGAATAAGCAACAATTCTTGTTTATTAAGAAGAGTGAGGACCAGGTATAGTGGCAGGCCTCCATATTGCAACCAGGACACAGCTGGAAAGGTGCAGATAGAGACTCCGCCTGGGGCTAGAGCAGGGAGAGCTGCTAAGCTCTCGCCCACAGGCGGGCCCAGGCACCTAGGCTCTGCAGCACGTCCCTGCGAGCTTAGGCCATGCACCGAGGCAGCCGGAACCACCCAGCTCCCCAGGAGCCCGGACCAGCGATAGCGGCAGGCCTCCATACTGCAACCAGAACACAGCTGGAAAGGAACAGGTAGACAGATTCCATCAGGGGCTACCATGTGGGGGGATCTGCTAGGCTCTCGCTACTAGGCAGGCCCAGCAGCACCTGCCGAGGCTCTGCTGCACTCCCCCACACTTCCCGGAGACCTCAGGCCGTGCACAAAGTCAGCGGGTGGCAGCCAGCTAGTGATCCCGTTGAGCGGCAATCACGCATAACCACCAGTAGAGAAACAACAGGTAAGCCCAGCCTCATAGGAGATTCAAACACCAGCCAGTGACAACAAGGTCAACTAACACCAGAAATAACCAGATCGCAAAAGGTAAACGAAGGAATGTCACTAACAGAAATCAAGACAACATGACAGCATCTGAACCCAGTTCGCCAACAACAGGAAGCCCTGGATACCCCAAAACACCAGAAAAACAAGACTTGGATATAAAATCACTGGTCAGGATGCTGGTAGCTGAACACATAGAAAAATCTCGTAAAGAAATAAAAGAGAAAATGGATCAAAAGTTAGAAGCCTTTACAAGGCAAATACAAAAATCACTTCAAGAAATGCAGGAGAAGAAGGATCAAAAAGAAGAAGACAATAAGGAGGAAAGACAAAAATCACTTAAAGAAATACAGAAGAACATGGGCCAACAAGTAGAAGCTATGAAAGAGGAAACACAAAAATCTATTAAAGAAATACATGAAAACACAATCAAGCAAGCGAAAGATCTGAGCACATCCATCCAGGCACTAAAAACAGAAGTAGAAACAACTAAGAAATCGCAGAGGGAGACAACATTGGAGATAGAAAACCTTGGGAAGAAATCAGGGGCCATAGATGCAAATATCAACAATAGAATACAAGAGATAGAAGACAGAATATCAGAAGCCGAAGATACCATAGGAACCATTGATTCAACAGTCAAAGAAAATACTAAATGCAAAAAGGCTGTAACCCAAAACATCCAGGAAATCCAGGACACAATGAGAAGACCAAACCTAAGGATTATAGGTATAGACGAGAATGAAGATGTACAAGTTAAAGGGCCAGCAAATATCTTCTACAAAATTATGGAAGAAAACTTCCCCAACCTAAAGAGAGAGATGCCCATGAATATACAAGAAGCATACAGAACCCCAAAGAGACTGGATCAGAACAGAAATACATCCCATCACATAATAATCAAAACTCCAAATGTACTAAACAAAGAAAGAATATTAAAGGCAGCAAGAGAAAAATGCCAAGTAACTTATAAAGGAAGACCTATCAGAATAACACCAGACTTCTCACCTGAGACCATGAAAGCTAGAAGATCCTGGGCAGATATCATGCAAACTCTAAGAGAACACAAACTTCAGCCAAAACTACTTTACCCAGCAAAACTCTCAATCGCCATAGATGGAGACATCAAGGTATTCCATGACAAAACCAAATTTGCACGATATCTTTCCACAAATCCAGCCCTACAAAGGATAATAGTGGGAAAACACCAAGACAAGGATGGAAACTACACCCGGGAAGGAGCAAGATAGAAACCTCCTCTCATCAAACCCAAAAGAAGGTAACCTCTCGAATATAAAAAATAAATAAAATAAATAAATATAATTTCAAAAATGTCTGGAGGAAATAATTACTATTCCTTAATATCTCTTAACATCAATGGACTCAATTCCCCAATAAAAAGACATAGATTAACAGACTGGATACGGAAACAGGACCTGACATTTTGCTGCATACAGGAAACACATCTCAGTGTCAAAGATAAACACTGCCTTAGAGTAAAAGGCTGGAAGACAATTTTACAAGCAAATGGTCTCAGGAAACAAGCTGGAGTAGCCATTCTAATATCAGATAAAATTGACTTCCAACCTAAAATCATCAAAAGAGACTCAGAAGGTCACTTCTTGCTGGCCAAAGGGAAAATCCACCAAGAAGAGCTCTCAATACTGAACATCTATGCTCCAAATGCAAGGGCAGCCTCATTCGTAAAAGAAACCTTACTAAAGCTTAAAGCACACATTACACCTAACACAATAATTGTGGGTGACTTCAACACTCCACTCTCCTCAATGGACCGATCAGGAAAGCAGAAACTAAACAGGGACACAGTGAAACTAATTGAAACTCTGGACCAATTGGATTTAACAGATATATATATAGGACATTTCATCCTAAAGCTAAAGAATATACCTTTTTCTCAGCTCCACATGGGACCTTCTCCAAAATAGACCATATAATTGGTCACAAGACAGATGTCAACAAATACAAGAAGATCGAGCTAATCCCATGCCTTCTATCAGATCACCATGGAGTAAGAGTGGTCTTCAATAACAACAAAAACAACAGAAAGCCCACATACACATGGAAACTGAACAATACTCTACTCAATGACACCTTGGTCAAGGAAGAAATAAAAAAAGAAATCAAAGACTTTTTAGAATTCAATGAAAATGAAGGTACAACCTACCCAAATCTATGGGACACAATGAAAGCAGTGCTAAGAGGAAAACTCATAGCTCTAAGTGCATCCAAAAAGAAACTGGAGAGAGCATATACTAGCAGCTTAATGGCACACCTGAAAGCCCTGGAAGAAAAACAAGTTAATTCACCCAGGAGGAGTAGAAGACAAGAAATCATCAAACTCAGGGCTGAAATCAATCAAATAGAAACAAAGAGAACCATACAAAGAATCAACAAGACCAGGAGCTGGTTCTTTGAGAAAATCAACAAGATAGATAAACCCTTAGCCAGACTAACCAAAGGACACAGAGACAGTATACAAATTAACAAAATTAGAAATGAAAAGGGAGACATAACAACAGAAACTGCAGAAATTCAAAACATCATCAGATCCTACTACAAAGGTCTATACTCAAAACAACTGGAGAACCTGGAGGAAATGGACAATTTCCTAGACAGATATCAAATACCAAAATTAAATCAGCATCAAGTAGATCAGCTAAATAGTCCCATAACCCCTAAAGAAATAGAAGGGGTTATAGAAAGCCTCCTAACCAAAAAAAGTACGGGACCAGATGGTTTTAGTGCAGAATTCTACCAGACCTTCAAAGAAGACTTAACACCAATACTCTCCAAACTATTCCACAAAATAGAGACAGAAGGGACACTGCCCAACTCATTCTTCGAAGCCACAATTACGCTAATACCTAAACCACAAAAAGATCCAACAAAGAAAGAGAACTACAGGCCAATTTCTCTTATGAATATAGATGCAAAAATACTAAATACAATTCTTGCTAACCGAATCCAAGAGCACATCAAAACGATCATCCACCATGATCAAGTAGGCTTCATCCCAGGGATGCAGGGATGGTTCAATATACGGAAATCCATCAATGTAATCCACTACATAAACAAACTGAAAGAAAAAAACCACATGGTCATCTCATTAGATGCTGAAAAAGCATTCGACAAAATTCAGCATCCTTTCATGCTAAAAGTCTTGGAAAGAGCAGGAATTCAAGGCCCATACCTAAACATAGTAAAAGCAATCTACAGCAAACCAGTAGCCAACATCAAAATAAATGGAGAGAAACTTGAAGCATTCCCACTAAAATCAGGGACTAGACAAGGCTGCCCTCTCTCTCCATATCTTTTCAATATAGTACTTGAAGTTCTAGCAAGAGCAATTAGACAACATAAGGAAGTCAAAGGGATACAAATTGGAAAGGAAGAAGTGAAAGTATCATTATTTGCAGACGATATGATAGTTTACCTAAGCGACCCAAAAAACTCCACCAGAGAACTTCTACAGCTGATAAACAACTTCAACAAAGTGGCAGGTTATAAAATTAACTCAAGCAAGTCAGTGGCCTTCTTGTACTCAAAGGACAAGCAGGCAGAGAAAGAAATTAGGGAAATAACACCCTTCACAATAGCCACAAACAACATAAAATATCTTGGCGTAACTCTAACCAAACAAGCGAAAGATCTGTACAACAGGAACTTCAAGTCCTTGAAGAAAGAAATCGAAGAAGACCTCAGAAGATGGAAAAATATTTCTTGCTCCTGGATTGGCAGGATCAATATAGTAAAAATGGCCATCTTGCCAAAAGCAATATACAGATTCAATGCGATCCCCATCAAAATCCTAACTCAATTCTTCATAGATCTAGAAAGAGCAATTCTCAAATTCATCTGGAGCAACAAAAAACCCAGGATAGCTAAAACTATTCTCAACAATAAAAGGACTTCTGGGGGAATCAATATCCCTGACCTCAAGCAGTACTACAGAGCAATTGTGTTAAAACTGCATGGTATTGGTATAGCAACAGGCAAGCAGATCA
Source organism: Apodemus agrarius (assembly GCA_964023405.1). Lineage (NCBI taxonomy): Eukaryota > Metazoa > Chordata > Mammalia > Rodentia > Muridae > Apodemus > Apodemus agrarius. Next base: position 71,861,058 of record OZ030022.1, read on the forward strand.
ATGGAACAGGATTGAAGACCCAGAGGTTAACCCACAGACTTATGGTCACTTGATCTTTGATAAAGGAGCCACAACCATCCGGTGGAATAAAGATAGCCTTTTTAACAAATGGTGCTGGTTCAACTGGAAGTCAACATGCAGAAGAATGCGAATTGTTCCAATCTTATCTCTTTGCACTAAGATCAACTCCAAGTGGATCAAGGACCTCCACATAATACCAGACACACTGAAACTATTAGAAAAGAAACTTGGGAAGACCCTGGAGGACTTGGGCACAGGGGAAAAGTTCCTGAACAGAACACCAATAGCTTATGCTCTAAGATCAAGAATCGACAAATGGGACCTCATAAAATTACAAGGTTCTGCAAAGCAAAGAACACTGTCAGAAGGACAAAACGGCAACCAACAAAGTGGGAAAAGATCTTCACCAACTCCACATCTGACAGAGGGCTAATATCCAATATATACAAAGAACTCAAGAAGTTAGACCGCAAAGAAACAAATAACCCTATCAAAAAATGGGGCACAGAGCTAAACAAATAATTTTCACCAGAAGAAATTCGGATGGCCGAGAAACATCTTAAAAGATGTTCAACATCATTAGTCATCAGGGAAATGCAAATCAAAACAACCCTGAGATTCCACCTCACACCAGTCAGAATGGCTAAGATTAAAAACTCAAGAGACAACAAGTGCTGGCGAGGATGTGGAGAAAGAGGAACACTCGTCCACTGTTGGTGGGATTGCAAAATGGTAAAACCGCTCTGGAAATCAGTTTGGCGGTTCCTCAGAAAATTGGGCATGTCCCTTCCAGAGGACCCTGGCATACCACTCCTGGGCATATACCCAGAGGATTCCCCTGCATGCAATAAGGACACATGCTCCACTATGTTTATAGCAGCCTTGTTTATAATCGCCAGAAATTGGAAGGAGCCCAAATATCCCTCAAAGAAGGAATGGATACAGAAAATGTGGTATATTTATACAATGGAATACTACTCAGCAATTAAAAATAATGAATTCATGCAATTTGTAGGTAAATGGTTAGACCTGGAAAATATCATCCTGAGTGAATTAACCCAATCACAAAAGAATGCACATGAAATGCAATCACTGATAAGTGGATATTAATGAGCCCAGAAGCCCTAAATACTCAAGACACAAATAGCAAGTCAAATGATTCCCAAGAAGAAGAAAGGAGAGGACCCTGGGCCTGTAAAGATTGCATCCAGTTTAGTAAAGAAACCGAGGGGGGAGGGGGAATTATTGGGGAACAGATGGGGGGGAGAGGAACTATGGGAACTATGGTGGGTGGGAACTGGGAAAGGGGAAAGCCTTTGGAATGTAAACATAGAATATAGAAAATAAAAAAAAAGAATAAAAAAAATGGCTACTCCAGCTTGCTTCCTGTGACCATTTGCTTGCAAAATTGTCTTCCATCCTTTTACTCTAAGGTAGTGTTTGTCTTTGACTCTGAGGTGTGTTTCCTGTAAGCAGCAAAATGTAGGGTCCTGTTTCTGTATCCAGTCTGTTAGTCTATGTGTTTTTATTGGGGAGTTGAGTCCATTGATGTTAAGAGATATTAAGGAATAGAGATTATTACTTCCTGACATTTTTGATGTTATTTTTGTTTTTCAGTAGTTATCTTCCTTTGAGTTTTTTGGAAGAAGTTTACTGTCTTGCTTTTTCTTGGGTGCCATTTCCTTCCTTGTGTTGGAGTTTTCCTCCTATTATCCTTTGTAGAGCTGGGTTAGTGGAAAGATATTGTGTAAATTTGGTCCTGTCATGGAATATTTTGATTTCTCCATCTATGTTGATTGAGAGTTTTGCTGGGTATAGTAGTCTTGGCTGACATTTGTTTTCTCTTAGGGTCTGCATGAGGTCTGCCCAGGATCTTCTAGCTTTCATGGTTTCTGGAGAGAAGTCTGGTGTGATTCTGATAGGTCTTCCTTTATATGTTACTTGGCCCTTTTCTCTTACTGCCTTTAATATTCTTTCTTTGTTTAGTACATTTGGGGTTTTGATTATTATGTGACGGGAGGTGTTTCTGTTCTGGTCCAGTCTGTTTGGAGTTCTGTAGGCTTCTTGTACATTCATGGGCATCTCTCTCTTTAAGTTAGGAAAGTTTTCTTCCATAATTTTGTTAAAGATATTGGCTGGCCCTTTAAGTTGTAGATCTTCACTCTCATCTATCCCTATAATCCTTAGGTTTGGTCTTCTCATTTTGTCCTGGATTTCCTGGATGTTTTGGGTTACAAGCCTTTTGGATTTTGCGTTTTCTTTGACTGTGGAGTCAATGGTTACTATGTTATCTTCAGCATCAGAGATTCTTATTTCTATCTCTTGTATTCTGCTGTTTATGTTTGCATCTACGACCCCTGTTTTCTTCCCAAGGTTTTCTATCTCCAAGGTTGCCTCCTTTTGTGATTTCTTAGTTGTTTCTACCTCTGTGTTCAGATCTTGGATGGTTTTGCTCAGTTCCATCATTTGTTTGTTTGTGTTTTTATGTAATTCTTTAATATATTTTTGTGCTCCCTCTTTCATGACTTCTGCCTGTTGTTTCAAGTTCTCCTGCATTTCTTTAACTGATTTTCTCATTTCCTCTTTATTGGTTTCTGTCTGATGGCCCATATTCTCCTGGAGTTCTTTAAGTGTTTTTTTGTGTTTGGATTGTAAGAGCTTCTACCCTATTGATGTTCCCCTGCATTTCTTTAAGAGATTTGTTTATGTCTTTTTTGTGTTCCTCTAGGAGCATCATGACCTGTGCTTTTATATCTAACTCTTGTTTTTCTGGTGTGCTGGGGTATCCTGGACTTGTGTGGTTGGCGAATTGGGTTCAGATGGTGCCATATTGCCTTGATTTCTGTTAATAACGTTCCTACATTTGCCTTTTGCCATCTCTTTATCTCTGGCATTAGTTGGTCTTATTGTAGATGGCGCCCTGCTGAAAGCACAGCACGCCTGTCCCCAGGAGACAGATCCCTTCTGGCAGCTTGTCTGTGCTGGACTATGCTCGCTCTGAGTCCAGGCCCCTGACTCCAGCTGCTAGAGTGCCGAGCTGTGCCCCGAGGCGGCCCGGTGGCCCCTCGCTGCTAGTCCGCTCAGAGAGCTGGTCCCGGCCGGTAGTTTGCACCTGCAGCTGAGCTTTCTGTGCCCGGATCTCCTGCAGAGCTAAGCTAAGCTATAACTCTGGCCACACACCTGATTCCAGCCGCTCACTGCGTCCAGTGTGCCCGCTGTTTGCACGCGGGTGTCTGGGGCAAGATGGCTGCCCCAGCTGAAAGCACCGCGTGGCCTTGGCTGAGCTGCTCGTACCCGGCTCTGCTGCTCCCTTCTGGCTGCGTTGTCTCTGCTGGACTATGCTCGCTCTGAGTCCAGGCCCCTGACTCCAGCTGCTAGAGTGCCGAGCTGTTCCCCGAGGCGGCCCGGTGGCCCCTTGCTGCTAGTCTGCTCAGAGAGCTGGTCCTGGCCGGTAGTCTGCACCCGCAGCTCATCTTTTCTTTTTCTTATAATTTGTTTATTTATTACATGTAAGGACAATGTAGCTGTTTTCAGACACCAGATGAGGGTGTCACATCTCTTTATGGATGGTTGGGAGCCACCATGTGGGTGCTGGAATTTGAACTCATGACCTTTGGAAGATCAGTTAGTGCCCTTACCTGCTGAGCCATCTCTCCAACCCCTGAGGGTGCTTTCTGATCCAATGTTCTTTTGTTCACTCTTACTACTCTGGTAATTTTACTGGTCATTGTATTGAGGAGCCCTATGACTTAGCATCTATAATGGTTATGGTCTGCTGTGTATATGCTTCCTTGATTTGGAACTCCTCCAGGACCTGTAATATTTTCTGTCTCTGCACCGTTTTCTCCTTCAGCATCTTCTATACTGAGAAGTAATCCCTGGGGTTTTTCTTCTTTATGGCAGACTTTCTTATGTTTCTATATCTTCCTTGGTGTCATTCCTATTGATGAAACTGTTTCTATCCCTTACATTGAACATTGTTTACTGTTTCCAAATCTTTGTTGTGAAGAAGACATTATCCTTGAAGGAGGGTGCCACTATCAGGTCTCCACTACCCACACAGCTGCCTGTGGAGCCTGACATGGTGGTAGAGGCTCTGAGGGTGATGGTGGTGGAAGCAGAGTGGCTTCTGGGACTTACCAATCATGATTGAGGTAGTGGCGACTAGGACAGGTGGCAAGGGCTGTGGCTTCACCTGTGGAATGATGGTGAATAGACTGGCAGAGGTTATGAGGCTCATAGGCCTTTCTGGTTCTTTACCTCTTAAACAGTCAGATAGGGATTTGGTCTCATGAAATAGGTATTACAGCCAACCAGACAGTAATTGGTTCCTTCCATAGCTTTGCTGACATGCTCTCACCAGTGAACATATCTTATAGGCCAATTGTTGCAGTTTGCAGAGTTACATCTGGATAAAATCGGTAATTATTTTTCTTCTTTAGAAGCATAAGAAATACCTTCTAGCATCATGAAAGCTAGTCTGTAAAGGTCAAACTTTGAGGTGAGTAGCAGATTGATTTCCCTGTGTTCTGTAACACAAATTTATTTTTTAAATGATGACTTAAAATTTACAATTTTTGGTGTTTAACAGTATATACAAGGGTTTGATAATTGTAGAATTAATAATTATTAATTTAATAAGTCTGTCTCTGATTCTTTCTCTACCATTGTGTTAAATCATAAAACAGCAATGTAGAATACTTCAGTAGAGAAAATGACTGATAGACTATGACTAAAATAGTTTCAGGACGACAGATAACAACATACTTTGGATTTGCTCCTTGCTCCATGAAATACATGTATCTTACATACTCATCACATAATGCTAACCAGTTGGAATAGAGAGTGACACCAATCATGACAAATGCTAGCAGAGTGATTGTCACTCAGTGAAAGCAGTGCTGACAGAGTGTTCCACAAGTGGTTCGAACAATGCTGACAGAAGGGCACAACCTGAGGGCAATGGTGATGCAGTGTTTCCAGTGAGGTTGAAAGACATTAACCATGTTAACAGCCATACCATCATCAGGCTTTGGTGGCTAGAGAGCTGTCTCTGCAGTGAAAAGGACTCACTGCTTTTTCGAAAGACCTAGGTTGGGTTCTCAGCACTTACATTGGGCATCTCAAAACTCCATCTCCAGGGGACCCAATGCCTTCTTCTGATGTCTGCAGGTTCTTAAATCTAGGTGTCATATACTTGCATATGCCACCACATGCACACCTCTAAATAAAATACAGTTGGATTTCACCCAAACCCTGAAACAGACAGACATACAGATAGACAGACAGACAGACAGACAGAGAAGAAGCTTCAGAGGGTGTTTGCCACACATTAAGAATATGGACACTAGCCGGGTGGTGGTGGCACACGCCTGTAATCCCAGCACTTGGGAGGCAGAGGCAGGCGGATTTCTGAGTTCGACACCAGCCTGGTCTACAAAGTGAGTTCCAGGACAGCCAGGGCTACACAGAGAAACCCTTTGTCAAAAAAAAAAACCACCAAAAAACAAACAAACAAAAAATACCAAACAACAACAACAACAAAAATCAAGCAAATAAAGAAACAAACAAACAAAAAAAAGAATATGGACACTAACTGTTCAGCTTGGGAAATTTGAACTGGATTAAACTGGTTTGAACTGAATTAAACTGGTTTGAACCAGATTGAAAATGGATTAAACAGGTTTGAGCCAGATTAAACAGGTTTGAACTGGGTTCAACCGGATTAAACTGGATTGAATAGGAATGAACCAGATTAAACTGGTTGGCACCGAAATAAATCAGTTTGAACTTGTTTAAGCCAGAATAAACTGGATTGCAACTTTTAGATCAGGATTAAGTCAGATTAAACCGGTTTGAATCTGGTTACACCGGCTTAAACCGGTTTCAACCAGAATAATCCAGATTGAACTGGTTTGAAATGGATAGAACGGGTTTGTACTGAATTAAAGCATTTTGAGCCAGACTGGACCGGATTAAACCAGTTTGAACCAGAGGGAACCAGATTGAGCCAGTTTGACCTAGAATAAACTGGAGTGAACCGGTTTGAACAAGATTGAACCTCTTTGAACCGGATAAAATTGCTTTGAACCAGACTAGACTGGATTAAACCAATTCGAACCGGGAGGAACCAGATTGAGTCAGTTTGAAATGGATTAGAATGGATTGAACCAGTTTGAATCAGATTAAGCCAGTTTCCACAGGATTAAATCAGTTTGAACCAGAATAAACTGGATTGAACCATTTGGAACTTGATAAAACTGGTTTGAACTGGTTTGAACCAGAATAAACTGGATTGAACTGGTATGAACCACTTAAGTCAGTTTGATCTGGGTGAAACTAGTTTGTACCGGCTTGAACCAGAATAAACCTGAATACACCAGACTGAACCAGTTTGAACTGGGATAAACCGGTTTGATCCCTAATCGACCGGATTAAACCAGTTTGAACCAGGATAAACTGGATTGAACTGGTTAGAACCAGATTAAAATGGTTTGAATTAAACTGGACCAGATTAAACCTGTTTGAACCAGAAGGGACTGGAGTGATCTGGTTTGAAACTGATCAAACCAGTTTGAAACCCAATAAACTGAATCGAAGAGGTTTGAAATGGATTCAACCGGTTTGAACAGGTTTGAACCAGAATAAACTGGATTGAAATGGTTTCGCACAGAATAAACCTGAGTGAATCTGTTTGAACCAGATTAAATGGGATTCAACTAGAATGAACTGGATTAAACCAGTTTCGCTGGTTTGAACAAGAATGAACCGAATTGAATTGGTTTGAGCCAGATTAAACTGGTTTGAACCAAATTAAACTGGTTTGACCTCGATTGAACTGGATTAAACTGGTTTGACCTGGTTTGAACCAGAAGAAACTGAAATGAAGTTGATTAAACTGTTTTGAACCGTATTGAACCAGAATAAACTGGAATCAACCAGTTTGAACTGGATGGAAATGGATAGAAACAGATTTTACCAGGTTAAACCAGTTTGAACTAGATGGAAACTGTTTGAACCAGATTGAACTGGATTAATCCTGTTTGAACTGGATTGAACTGTCTGAAAATAGAACAAACCAGTTTGACCCAGATTAAACTGGAAGGACCTTGATTAAAGTGGATTAAAATGGAACAAACCGGATTGAACTGGAATGAATTGGATTGAACTAAATTAAGTTGGAACGAAATGTATTAAACTGGATTAAACTGGAACAAAACAGGTTAAACTGTATTGAGCTAGATTAATATGGTTTGAACCTGACTGAACAGGATTAAAGTGGAACAAACTGGTTTAAACTGGAACAAACTGGTTTAAAAACCAGATTAAACTGGAACAAACAGGATTGAACTGAAACAATTTAAGCTAAACTGGATTGAACTGGCTTATACTGATTTAAACCAGATTGAACTGGATTAAATGCATTGAATTGGATCTAATAGTTTTCGTATGGCTACAAGAGTATATGAAAAATTTTTCCAAAAAATCTTTAATTTCAATATTTTTCCTGTCTTTCCTCAATTTTTTGGGGGGAGGGGGTTTAGAGACAGGGTTTCTCTATGTAGCTCTGGCTTCCTGGAACTAACTCTGTAGACCAGACTGGCCTGAAACTCAGAGATCCACCTGCCTCTGCCTCCCAAGTGCTGTGATTAAAGGTGTGTGACACCATCGCCTGGCCTTTCCTCAATTTTAACCAAAATATGTTATATGAAAATCTTTTAAATATCTCCACTTCCCTTTTAATTAAATTTTAATATTTTGTATGCATAGCATTGTATCACTGAAATTTTCCAAGAAAATCTTCTAATTTTATATTTTTCTATGTACTTATCAATTTAATGGAAATATAAAAAAACTTCAGTTCTATTAGAAAATGCCTCCACCTCCTTTCTCAATTAAAATTCTAATAGTTTTTATATGTCTACCAGAGTATCTGATAAATTTTCCAAAAAAATCTTTAATTTCAATATTTTTCCTATCTTTCCTCAAATTTAACCAAAAGATGTTTTGCAAAAATCTCCAGTTATATCAGAAAACATATCCACTTTCTTTTTTAATTAAATTCTAATTGTTTTGTAAACCAACCATTACATCTGAAGTTTTCCAAGAAATCTTCAAATTTTACATTTTTTCTATTTACTTGCTCAATTTATTGTAAATATACAAAAACCTTCAGTCCTATTAGAAAATGCATCCAATTTCTTTCTCAATTGAAATTCTAATAGTTTTCATATGCCTATCATTGTAGCTGATAAATTTTGTCAAAAAATCCTTAGTTTCAATATTTTTCCTGTCTTTCCTCATTTTAACCAAAATATGTTATATGGAAATCTTCAGTTCTATCAGACTGTTTCCGCATTCTTTTTTAATTAAATTCTAATCTTTTTGTACATCTATCATTATATCCCTGAAATTTTCCAAGAAATTCTACAAATGTTACATTTTTCTCTCTGTTTGCTCAATTTATCTGAAATATACAAAATCCTTCAGTTCCATTGAAAATGCATCCATTTCCTTTCTCAATTAGAATTCTAATAATTTTCATATGCCTACCAGGTTATCTGATACATTTTCCCAAAAAATATTTAATTTCAATATTTTTCCTGTCTTTTCTCAATTTTAACCAAAGCATGTTATTGGAAAATCTTCAGTTCTATCAGAAAATGTCTCCACTTCCTTTTAATTAAATGTTATTTTTTGTACACCTACCATTATATCTATGATATTTTCAAAAATAATCTTCAGTTTTTCTATCTACCTGCTCAATTTATCCGAAGTACAAAAAAAGTTCACTTCTATTAAAAATGCCTCCAATTCCATTCTCAACTGAAATTCTACTATTTTTCATATCCCTACCATTGTACCTGTATATTTTCTGAAAAATCTTTAATTTCAATGTTTTTCTTGTCTTTCCTCAATTTTAACCAAAATATGTTTTACGAAAAACTTTAGATCTTTCCGAAAATATCTCCACTTCCTGTTTTAATTAAATTATTATTGTTTTTTATGCCAACCAGTATATCTCTGAAATTTTCCAAGAAAATCTTCAAATTTTAATTTTTTCTATCTATTGGCTGAATTTATCAGAAATATACAAAAACCTTCAGTTCTATTAGAAAATGCCTCCATTTCCTTTCTCAATTAAAATTCTAATAGTCTTCATATGCCTACTATTGTATCTGATAAATGTTCCCCCAAAAACTTTAATTTCATTATTTTTCCTCTCTTTCCTCAATTTTAATGAAAATATGTCATACAAAAATCTTCAGTTCTATCAGAAAATGTCTGCATTTCATTTCTTAATGAAATTCTATTTTTTGTATGCCAACCATTATATCACTGAGATTTTCAAAAAAAATTAAAATTTTACATTTTTCCATCTAAGTTCTCAATTTATTGGAATTATAACAACCTTCAGTTCTATAAGAAAATGCCTCCAATTCCTTTCTCAATTAAAATTCTAAGTTTTCATATGCCCATCATTGTATCTGATACATTTTCCCATAAAAGCTTTAATTTTAATATTTTTCCTGTCTTTCATCAATTTTAACCAAAATATGTTGTATGAAAGTCTTCAGTTCTATCAGAAAATACCTCCACTTCCTTTTTAAGTTAAATTCTATTTTTTGTATGCCTATCATTATATTTCAGAAATTTGCAAAGAAAATCTTCAAATTTTACATTTTTCCCTCTGATGGATCAATTTATTAGAAATATACAAAAATCTTCAGTTCTATTAAAAATGGCTCCAATTATTTCTCTAATAAAATTCTCACAGTTTTCATATGCCTTCCATTGTATCTGATAAATTTTCCCAGAAAAATCTTTAAGTTCTATCAGAATATATCTCCACTTTTTTAAATTAAATTCTAATTTTTTGTATGCCTAGCATTATATCACTGATGTTTTCCAAGAAAATCTTCTAATTTTATATTTCTCCATCTAATTGCTCAATTTACCAGAAATTTGCAAAAACCTTCCCTTCTATTAGAAAATGCCTCCACATCCTTTCTCAATTAAAATTCTAATAATTTTCATATGTCTCAGATAAAATTTTCCAAAAAATTTCAATTTCAAAATTTTCATCTTTCCTCAATTTTAATAAAAATATTTTCTATGAAAACCTTCAGTTCTATCAGAAAATGTCTCTATGTCCTTTTAAATTAAATTCTAATGATTTTGTAAACAAACCATTATATCTGAAATTTTCCAAGAAAACCTTCAAATTTTACATTTTTTCTATCTACTTACTCAATTTATCAGAAGTATGCAAAAACCTTCAGTTCAATTAGAAAATGCCTCCAATTCCTTTCTCAATTGAAATCCTAAAAGATTTCATATGCCTATTATTGTATCTGATAAATTTTTCCCCAAAATCTTTAATTTCAATTTTTCCTGTCTTTCCTCAATTTTCACCAAAATATGTTATATGAAAATGTTCAGTTCTATCAGAAAATGTATCCACTTCCTTTTGTAATTAAAATCTATTTTTTGTATGCCTACCATTTATCTCTTAAATTTTAAAAGAAACTTCAAATTTTACAGTTTTTCAATCTACTTGCTCAATTTATCAGAAATATACAAAAACTTCAATTCTACTAGAAAATGCTTCAAATTACTTATTCACATAAGATTCCAAGAGTTTTCATATGCCTACCATTGGATCTGATAAATTTTCCCCAAAATCTTTAATTTCAATATTTTCCTGTCTTTCCTCAATTTTAGCCAAAATATGTTATATGAAATTCTTCAATTTTCTCAGAAAATGTCTCCACATATTTTTAATTAAATTCTAATTTTTATGTATGCCTACTCTTTTATCTTTGAAATTTTCTAAAACAAATCTTCAAATTTTACATTTTAACTATGTACTTGCTAAATTTATTGGAAATATACAAAAACCTTCAGTTCTATTAGAAAATGACTCCAATTCCTTTCTCACATAAAATTCTAATACTTTTCCTATGTCTACCATTGTATCTGATAAATTTTCCCAATAAACGTTAATATCAATATTTTCCTCTTTCCTAAATTTTTACCAAAATATATAATACGAAAATCTTCAGTTCTATCAGAAAATTTCACCACTTACCTTTTTCAATAAATTCTAATTTTTTGTATGCCTACAATTATATCTCTGAAATTTTCTCAGAAAATCTTCAAATTTCACATTTTCCTATCTAATTACTCAAGTTTTTGTATAAAAACAAAAACCTTCAGTTCTATTAGAAAATGACTCCACTTCCTTTCTTAATTTAAATTCTAATAGTTTTCATATGCCTACTAGAGTATCTGATAAATTTTCCAAAAAAATCCTTAATTTCAATATTTTTTCCAGTCTTTCCTAAATTTTAAACAAATTATGTTATATGAAAATCTTCAGTTCTATCAGAAAATGTCTCTACTTCCTTTTTAATTAAATTCTAATTTTTTGTATGCCTACCATTATATCTCTGAAATTTTCCAAGAAAATCTTCAGATTTAATACTTTTTCTATCTACTTGCTAAATTTATTTGAAATATACAAAAACTTTTAGTTCTATTAGACAATGCCTCCACTTCCTTTTTCAAATAAAATTCTAATAGCTTTCATATGCCTACCATTGTATCTGATAAATTTTCCCCAAAACCCTTTAATTTCAATATTTTCCAGTCTTTCCTAAATTTTAAACAAATTATGTTATACAAAAATCATCAGTTCTATCAGAAAATGTCTCCATTTCCTTTTTAATTAAATTCTAATTTTTTTATGCCTGCTATTATATCTCTGAAATTTTCTGAGAAAATCTTCAGATTTTATATTTTTTCTATGTAGTTGCTAAATTTATTGGAAATATGCAAAAAACTTTCAATATTAGACAATGCCTCCACTTCCTTTCTCAATTAAAATTCTAATAGATTTCATATGCCTATCAGAGTATCTGATAAATTATCCAAAAAATCTTTAATTTCAATATTTTTCCTGTTTTTCATCAAATTTTACCGAATTATTTTATACAAATATCTTCAGTTTTATCAGAAAATGTCTCCAGTTCCTTTTTAAATTAAATTCTAATTTTTTATGCCTAATATTATATCTCTGAATTATTTCAAGAAAATCTTCAAATTTTACATTTTTCTATCTAATTGCTCAATTTATTTGAAATATAGAAAAACCTTCAGATGTATTAGAAAGTGCCTCCACTTCCTTTCTTTTTTTTTTCTTTCTTTTTTCTTTTTTTTTTTTTTTTGGTTTTTTGAGACAGGGTTTCTCTGTGTAGTTCCAGCTGTCCTGGAACTCACTCTGTACACTAGACTGGCCTCGAACTCAGAAACCTGCCTGCCTCTGCCTCCCAAGTGCTGGGATTACAGGTGTGCGACACCACACCTGGCTACTCCACTTCCTTTCTCAATTAAAATTCTAATAGTTTTCATATGCCCACCATTGTATCTGATACATTTTCCCAAAAAATCTTTTTTTTTAGGGTTTTCTCAACCTCTTTATTTCCCATATTTAAATAGAAATCTGTAACTTCTTATAGAAAATATTAAGAGGATAAAATATTTCATTATTTTTTTAAAATTTTTATTTTCAATATTCTATGTTTACATTACAAAGGCTTTCCCCTTTCCCAGTTCCCCCCTCCCTATGTCCCTGCCACGGACCGACTCAGTTGGAACACACACTCCCGTGGGGAATCAGGGTCTTTGGTATGCAGGAAGGTACAGGTCCGGCGAATGACAGACAGACACACACAAGATCTGAATGCGTCTGAATGCACTTTACTGTTCTGAGGCAGGAATTTTTATACATGCAAACTGGCATTACATTACTAAAGAAAAATGTATCCAGTGAAATGTTTACAAAGAATGGTTACCATGAGTAACTGGCACAAGGAAATACAAATGAATCAGGCATGAACGTCAGAGATTACACACAAGGTTATCACGTCCCTCTGTAGTCAATAATAAATTAGTAATTCAAGAGTCAGAGACTACACACAAGGTTATCGCGTCCCTCTGTAGTCAATAATAAATTAGTAATTCAAGAGTCAGAGACTACACTATGTTTTGCTTATCTTCTTGTGAGACTTTCTCAGGCTTATTTTGAAACTTTACTTAACTGAAGGTTTCCATGTCAGAGTGCCAAAGCCAGCTAACCATACAAATAATATAAATTGTTGGGAGGTTAATTCTTTAATGTACCTAGGTAATAACTGTACAGCTAATTAAAAGCAAAGCAATGGATCTCCAGAAGATAAATCATGGCCAGTGCTGTAGTTCAAAGAATAAACTCCCAGTGAATCATCACGCCTGGATGCTCGCACCTCTGGCTGGCAGAGACATCTTGTAAGTAAAAGAACAGGTCAGAAAAAGGGTTACACAGCTTGCCATGAGAAATTTCAGCTCAGCCCTATCTGCAGCCAAGGAGGCCCACAGCAGCATTCACCTTGAACAGCCCTGCCAAACAAGGCTTTTCCCAGTAAATATCACACAGCCTCTGCCTGGATTGCAGCTTGGCTGCGTGAAATCACGGTGTTCAAGAAATGCACCGTGATAGTCCCATAGTTCCTCTCCCCCCCAACTATTCCCCAATCATTCCCCCTCCCCCCACGGTTTCTCTACAAAACTGGATCAAATCTTTCCAGGCCCAGGGTCCTCTCCTTTCTTCTTGGGAATCATTTGACTTGCTAATTGTGCCTTGAGTATTTAGGGCTTCTGGGCTCATTAATATCCACTTATCAGTGATTGCATTTCATGTGTATTCTTTTGTGATTGGGTTAGCTCACTCAGGATGATATTTTCCAGGTCTAACCATTTACCTACAAATTGCATGAATTCATTATTTTAATTGCTGAGTAGTATTCCATTGTATAAATATACCACATTTTCTGTATCCATTCTTCCTTTGAGGGATATTTGGGCTCCTTCCAATTTCTGGCTATTATAAACAAGGCTGCTATAAACATAGTGGAGCATGTGTCTTTATTGTATGCAGGGGAATCCTCTGGGTATATGCCCAGGAGTGGTATGCCAGGGTCCTCTGTAAGGGACATGCCTAATTTTCTAAAGAACCGCCACACTGATTTCCAGAGTGGTTTTACCATTTTCCAATCCCACCCACAGTGGAGGAGTGTTCCTCTTTCTCCACATCCTAGCCAGCACTTGTTGTCTCTTGAGTTTTTAATCTTAGCCATTCTGACTGGTATGAGGTGGAATCTCAGGGTTGTTTTGATTTGCATTTCTCTGATGACTAATGATGTTGAACATCTCTTAAGGTGTTTCTCAGCCATCAGAATTTCTTCTGGTGAAAATTCTTTGGTTAGCTCTGTACCCCATTTTTTGATAGGGTTATTTGGTTCTTTGGGGTCTAACTTCTTGAGTTCTTTGTATATATTGGATATTAGCCCTCTGTCGGATGTGGGGTTGGTGAAGATCTTTTCCCACTTTGTTGGTTGCCATTTTGTCCTTCTGACAGTGTCCTTTGCTTTGCAGAAACTTTGTAATTTTATGCGGTCCCATTTGTCGATTCTTGATCTTAGTGCGTAAGCTATTGGTGTTCTGTTCAGGAACTTTTCCCCTGTGCCCAAGTCCTCCAGGGTCTTCCCGAGTTCTATTAGTAAATGACTCCAATTCTTTTCTCAATTAAAATTCTAATAGTTTTCATATGCCCACCATTGTATCTGATAAAATTTCCCCCAAAATCTTTAATTTCAATATTTTTCCCATCTTTCCTCAATTTTAACTAAAATATGTTATACGAAAATCTTCAGTCCTATCAGAAAATGTTTCCACTTCATTTTAAATTAAATTCTATTTTTTTGTATTCCTGCTATTATTTCTCTGAAATTTTACAAGAAAATCTTCAAATTTTACATGTTTCCCCTCTACTTGCTCAATTTATTGGAAATATAAAAACACCTTCAGTTCTATTAGTAAATGCCTCCACTTCCTTGCTCAATTAAAATTCTAATAGTTTTCATATGCCTTCCATTGTATCTGATAAATTTTTCTAAGAAATCTTTAATTTCAATATTTTTCCAGTCTTTCCTCAATTTTAACTAAAATATGTTATACGAAAATCTTCAGGTAAACCAGAAAATGTCTCCCCTTCCCTTTTGTAAATTAAATTCTAATTTTTTTGTTTGCCTACTATCATATCTGTGAAATTTTCCAAGAAAATCTTCAAATTTTACATTTTCCTCTCTACTTGCTCAATTTATCAGAAATATAAAAAACCTTCAGTTCTATTAGTAAATGCCTCCACTTCCTTTCTTAATTAAAATTCTAATAGTTTTCATATGCCTACCAGATTATCTGATAAATTTTCCTAAATCTTTAATTTCAATATTTTTCCTGTTTTTCCTCAATTTTAACCAAAATATTTATATGAAAATGTTCAGTTCTATCAGAAAATGTCTCTACTTCCTTTTTTAATTAAAGTCTATTTTTTGTATATCTACCATTATATCTCTGAAATTTTCCAAGAAAATCTTCAAATTTTACATTTTTCCATCTAATTGCTCAATTTATCTGGAATATACAAAAACGTTCAGTTGTATTAGATAATGCCTCCAATTCCTTTCTCAATTAAATTTGTAATATTTTGCATATGCCCACCATTTTATCTGATAAATTTTCCCAAAAAATCTTTAATTTCAATATTTTCCCGTCTTTCCTCAATTTTAACTAAAATATGTTATACTGCCTTTCAAAGAAGTTAAACTAAATCAAACCGTAGACAGACCGCAGATAAAGTTTTAACCATATTTTTTAACACGAAACACACAACAATCAATCATTCAAACAACAAACATAAATTGACAGACATATGGATAGAAATATGGTGCACCAACCACAGACAATAGAGAGGGAAAGGAACTTGATGTCCCAAAGACATCTAGATATCCTAACCAGAACTAAGGATATCTCCAGTATGATCCATTGAGGATGCAGGATGTCTCCCGCTTTCCTATTGTCCCCAGGAGACACCTGAAATAGCTTATAACCATTTTCATTCTTTTGATACAACCTCTCAGACACAGAACAACTGCTTTTCTGAAGCATTCTCTCTCTCTCTCTCTCTCTCTCTCTCTCTCTCTCTCTCTCTCTCGTTCAAGACCTAACTCTTTATCTCCTTCTTCTGGGAATTCTGCCAAAGAAGGGAGAGGAGGCACAGTGGCAGCTACTGATAGTTGCTTCCCAGCGCCCTGCTTTTCTAACTTTCTTGATCCCTCTTAAACATGCACAGACCTTCTATTTACATAACCATCACTTTCACTTCCAAAACCCATGCATAGCACAAATATACTTGAGTTAAGAATCTTTCTAGAATCAGTTTTTTTAACTTCTTTTTTGGTTTTTAGTCTTTATTTTATTTTATTTTATTTTATTTTATTTTATTTTATTTTATATAAAAATAAAACATTTGTGACTATCTTATTTTTAACCCTTATTCTTTATGCCTTGAGGGCCTCCTTGAGACCAAAAAGAAAAGCCTTTACTTAATACCTGTCCCATAATGCTTCTTTTGACTTACCCTGGATCTTCCACAGAAGGGTGTTTCTGTGGTGATCAATTACCCTGTATCTCCCACAAATGAGCAGCTCAGTGGTGACCAATTATCTTAGATTTCCCACAGTCAAGCATTTCCATGGTGACCAATTATCCTAGATCTTCCACAAACAAGCATTTCCATGGTGACCAATTATCCTAGATCTCCCACAGACAAGCATTTCTGTGGTGACCAATTATCCTAGATCTCCCACAGACAAGCATTTCTGTGGTGACCAATTATCCTAGATCCACCACAGACAAGCTTTTCCATGGTGATCAAATTATCCTAGACCTCCCACAGACAAGCATTTCTGTGGTGACAAATTATCCTAGATCCACCATAGACAAGCTTTTCCATGGTGACCAAATTATCCTGAATCTCCCACAGACAAGTGCTTCTTTGGTGATCAAGCACGACCTGATGAGTCAGTGGTTTGAAATAATGAGCAGCCTCTCCTTTAAGAAGACGGTCTCTGTGATCCTTACTCAGGAAGTGACAGCACATTGGGCAGAAGTTGCCCTGGACTGTGGGTGTTTTGACAGGGGACCGTAGGGGAGAAGGGCAGAGAAACAGAAATAGGGAACATGAAGAACGATGCCAAGGCAAACTTGTTCAAGGCCCCCAAACAGTATTTTCTCAGGGAACTTATACAGTCAGGGGAAGAAGTGAGCAAGTGGGATTTTCTATGTAGTCCAGGCATTCTGCCAAGATGAACTCTGGCATCTGTAAGATGTTTTCTTCTTCAGGGAAGGCACAATGACCATTGACTACCCCATCTCTCCAAGGTCTGTAGCTGAGGAGAAGTGAAAACCTAAGCCTATATATAAAATGAACTCTAAACATAATGTAAGGGCAGTTTGGCTACCAGAAATATCAGAAAATGTCTCCAATTCCTTTTTTAATTAAATTCTATTTTTTGTATGCCTACTGTTATATCTCTGAAATTTTACAAGAAAATCTTCAAATTTTACACTTTTCCTATGTAATTGCTCAATTTATCATAAATATACACACCCTTCAGTTGTATTAGAAAATGCCTCCACTTTCTTTCGCAATTGAAATTCTAGTAATTTTCATATGCCTACCATTGTATCTAATAAATTTTCCCTAAAAATCTTTAATTTCAATATTTTTCCTCTTTCCTCAATTTTAACCAAATTATGTTATACAAAAATCTTCAGTTCTATCAGAAAATATCTCCACTTACTTTTTAAATTAAAGTATATTTTTGTATGCCTACGATTATATCACTGACATTTTCCAAGAAAATCTTCAAATTTTACATTTTTCAATCTAATTGCTCAATTTATCAGAAATATAAAAAAACCTTCAGTTCTATTAGAAAATGCCCCCACATCCTTTCTCAATTAAAATTCTAGTAGTTTTCATATGCCTACCAAGGTATCTGATAAATTTTCTCAAAAAAATCTTTAATTTCAATATTTTTCTTTTCTTTCCTCAATTTTAACCAAAATAAGTTATATGAAAATCTTCAGTTTTATCAGAACATATCTCCACTTGCTTTTTTAATTAAATTTAATTTTTGTTATGCCTACCATTATATCTCTGAAATATTCCAAGAAAATCTTCAAATTTTACATTTTCCCTCTAATCGCTCAATTTATCAGAAATATACAAAAACCTTCAGTTCTGTTAGAAAATGCCTCCAATTCCATTCTCGAGTAATTCTAATAGTTTTCATATGCCTGCCAGAGTATCTGATAAATTTTCCCAAAAAATCTTTAAATTCAATATTTTTCCTGTCTTACCTCAATTTTAACCAAAATATGTTATATGAAATACTTCATTTCTATCAGAAAATGACTCCAACACCCTTTTACTTAAATTTTTTGTATGCCTACAATTATGTCTCTGAAATTCTCCAAGAAAATCTTCAAACTTTACATTTTTCCATCTAATTGCTGAATTCTTCGTAAATATATAAAAACCTTCAGTTGTATTAGAAAATGCCTCCAAATCCTTTCTCAACTCAAATTCTAATAGTTTTTATATGCCTACCATACTATCTGATAAATTTTCCAAAAAAACTTTTATTTCATGATTTTCCTGTCTTTCCTCAACTTTAGCCAAAATATGTTATACATAATCCTTCAGTTCTATCAGAAAATGTCTCCACTTCCTTTATTAATTGAATTCTATTTTTTGTATGCCAATCATTATATCTCAGAAATTTTCCTAGAAAATCTTCAAATTTTACATTTTTCCCTCTAATTGCTCAATTTATCA
Organism: Apodemus agrarius; assembly: GCA_964023405.1. Classification (NCBI taxonomy): domain Eukaryota; kingdom Metazoa; phylum Chordata; class Mammalia; order Rodentia; family Muridae; genus Apodemus; species Apodemus agrarius. The sequence continues at coordinate 71,879,863 of OZ030022.1, forward strand.
GAAATATAAAAAACCTTCAGTTCTATTAGAAAATTCCTCCACTTCCTTTCTCAACTAAAATTCTAATAGTTTTCATATGCCTACTAGAGTATCTGATAAATTTTCCAAAAAATCTTTAATTTCAATAATTTTCCTGTCTTTCCTCAATTGATCAAAAATATGTTATACAAAAATCTTCATTTATCAGAAAATGTCACCACTTCCTTTCTTAAATAAATTGTTTTTATGCCTACTGTTATCTCCCTGAAATTTTCCAGAATATCATCAAATTATTCATTTTCCATCTAATTGCTCAATTTATCAGAAATATACAAAACCTTCAGTTCTATTAGAAAATGCTTATACTTCCTTCCTCAAATAAAATTCTAATAGCTTTCTTATGCCTATGAGAATTTCTGATAAATTTTACCAAAAAATCTTTAATTTCAATATTTTTCCTGTCTTTGCTAAATTATAAAAAATATGTTATACAAAAATCTTCAGTTCTATTAGAAAATGTCTCCACTACCTGTTTTAATTAAATCTAATTTTTTGTATGCCTTCCATTATATCTCTGAAATTTTCCAAGAGAATCTTCAAATTTTACATTTTTCCATCTAATTGCTCAATTTATTGGAAATATACAAAACCCTTCATTTCTATTAGACAATTCCTCCAATTTCTTTCTTAACTAAAATTCTAATAGTTCTCATATGGCTACCAGTGTATCTAATAAATTTTCCAAAAAATTTTTAATTTCATTATTTTTCCCATCTTTGCTCAATTTTATCAAAAATATGTTATATAAAAATCTTCAGTTTTATCAGAAAATGTCTCCACTTCCTTTTTTAATTAAAGTCTATTTTTTTGTATGCCTACCATTATATCTCTGAAATTTTCTAATAATATCTTCAAATTTTACATTTTCCTATCCAATTGCTCAACTTATTGGAAATAAACAATTAACTTTAGTTCTTTTTAGAAAATGCCTCCAACTTCTTTCTCAAACTAATAGTTTCCATGTGCCTACCAGAATATCTGAAAAATTTTCCCAAAAAATCTTTTATTTCAATATTTTTCCCCTCTTTCCTCAATTTTAATCAAAATGTTATAGGAAAATCTTCAGTATTTTTCAGAAAATATCTGCACTTTCTTTTTTAATGAAATTCTAATTTTAATATTATTCTAATATTAGTAATGATTATATATCTGAAATGTTCCAAGAAAATCTTCAAATTTTATATTTTTCTATCTGATTGCTCAATTTATTTGGGAATATACAAGAGCCTTCAATTTATCAGAAAATGCGTCAAATTCATTTCTCAACTAAAATTCTAATAGTCTTCATATGCCTATTTTGTTAACTGATAAATTTTCACAAAAAACTTTAATTTCAACATTTTTCCTGTCTTTGCTCAATTTTAACCAAAATATGTTATAGGAAAATCTTCAGTTCTATTAGAAAATGTCCCTACTACCCTTTTAAACTAAATCTATTTTTTTGGTATGCCTACCATTATGTCTCTGAAATTTTCCAAGAAAATCTTCAAATTTTATATTTTTCCATCTAGTTGCTCAATTTATCAGAAATTATCAAAAATATCCAGTTCTATTAGACAATGCCTCCACTTCTTTCTCAACTAAAATTCTAGTAGTTTTCATATGCCTACCTGAGTATCTGATAAATATTCACTAAAAATCTTTAATTTCAATATTTTTCCTGTCTTTCCTCAATTTTATCAAAAATATTATATGAAAATCTTCACTTCTATCAGAAAATGTCTCCACTTCTTTTCTATTTAAATTCTAATTTTTTGTATGCCTGCCATTATATCTCTGAAATTTTCCAATAAAATCTTCAAATTTTTCATTTTTCCATGAAATTGCTCAATTTATCAGAAATATACAAAAACCTTCATTTCTATTAGAAAATGCCTCCACCTTCTTTCTCAAATAAAATTCTAATAGTTTTCATATGCCTATCAGAGTATCTGATAAATTTACCCCAAAAATCTTTAATTTCAATATTTTTCCTCTTTTTCCTCAATTTTAACCCAAATGCATTATACAAAAATTTTCAGTTTTATCATAAAATGTCTCCACTTCCATTTTAATCAAATTCTAATGTTTTTATATGCCAATCATTATATCTCTGAAATTTTCCCAAAACAATCTTCAAATTTTACATGTGTTCATCTAAATAGCACAATTTATCTAAAATATATAAAAACCTTCAGTTCTCTTAGAAAATGCCTGCAATTTGTTTCTCAGTTAAAATTCTAATAGTCTTCAAATGCCTACTATGGTATCTGATAAATTTCCCCCCAAAAAACTTTAATTTCAATACTTGTCTTTCCTTCCTCAATTTTAACCACAATATTGTATACGAAAACCTTCAGTTATATCACTAAATGCCTACACTTATTTTTTTAATTAAATTCTATTTTCTGGTATGCCTCTAGGTTTAAACATGTATTCTCCTCGTAAAGGGCATTGTATTGCTTTCTCTCTTAATTGCATATGAAAATCCAATATAATAATGAAATATGGTGTTTTAGGTTAAGTTTCCAGTTAGGTTTTGGGCTACGGTTAGGTTTCTGGTGAGGGTTAGGGTTAGGGTTAGGGAAATTACACTTTTAAATGCATAGTGTTGCTAAAT
>OZ030022.1:71887500-71897500 GCA_964023405.1 Apodemus agrarius
TGTTTGGTATTGTCTGTAGGTTTAAACACATTTTCTCCTCGTAAAGGGATTAGGATTAGGGTTAGGGTTATCTTTAGGGTTAGGGAAATTTCACTTTTAAACACATAGTGTTGCTAAATTACACTTTTAAAGGCATAGTTTTAAAACTTACTAAACATGTTAATTGTAAATGAAGAAATTCTCATCATTAGACCTTAATGCAACACGATTGTATTCACTTTGTATTGTGTTTGCTGTTGCCTCTAGGTTTAAACTCGTTTTCTCCTCATAAAAGGCATTGTACAGCTTTCTCTTTTAAATGCATATGAAAATCCCATATACTAATGAAATATGTAGTTCTAGCTTAGGGTTAGGGTTATGGTTATGGTTATGGTTATGGTTATGGTTATGGTTATGGTTATGGTTAGGGTTAGGGTTAGGGTTTAGGGTTAGGGTTAGCATTAGGGTTAGGGTTAGTGTTAGGGAAATTACACTTTTAAACACATAGTGTTGCTAAATTACACTTTTAAATGCATAGTGTTTTAAAACTTACTGAACTTTTTAATTGTAAACGAAGAAACTTCTCGTCATTAAAACTGAATGTAACATGAAGGCATTCACTTTATAGTTTGTTTGGTTTTGCCTCTAGGTTTAAACTCGTTTTCTCCACATAATGGGCAAATATAGCTTTCACTCTTAAATGCAACTGAAAATCCAATATACTAATGAAATACAGTGTTCTAGGTTAGGGTTAGGGTTAGGGTTAGGCTTAGGGATAGGTTTAGGTTTAGGCTTAGGATTAGGCTTAGGGTTAGGGTTTGGGATAGGGTTAGGATTAGGGTTATGGTTAGGGTTAGAGTTAGGGAAATTACACTTTAAAACGCATAGTGTTGCTAAATTACACTTTTAAATGCATTGTGTTTTAAAACTTAAGAAATGTGTTAATTGTAAACAAAAAATGTCTTGTCATTAGACCTGAATGTAACATGAATGCCTTCACTTTATAGAGTGTTTGCTGTTTCCTCTAGGTTTAAACATGTTTTCTCCTTGTCAACAGCATTGTACAGCTGTCACTCCTAAATGCATATGAAAATCCAAAATACTAATCAAATACGGTGTTCCAGGTTAGGGTTAGGGTCAGGGTTAGAGTTAGGTTTAGGTTTAGGGTTAGGGTTAGGCTTAGGGTTAGGGTTAGGGTTAGGGTTAGGGTTAGGGTTAGGGTTAGGGAAATTATACTTTTAAATGCATAGTGTTGCTATCTTACACTTTTAAACGCATAGTGTTTTAAAACTTACTGAACATGTTAATTGTAAAATAAGAAATTTTCGAAATTAGACCTGAATGTAACAGGAATGCATTCACTGTGTAGTTTGTTTGGTGTTGCCTCTAGGTTTAAACACGTTTTCTTCTCATAAAAGGCATTGTACAACTTTCTTTCTTAAATGAAAATGAAAATCCAATATACTTATGAAATACGTTGTTCTAGGTTAGGGTTAGGCTTACGTTTAGGGTTAGGATTAGGTTTAGGTTTAGGGTTAGGGTTAGTGTTAGGGTTAGGGTTAGGGAAATTACACTTTTAAACGCAAGGTGTTTTAAAACTTACTGAACATGTTAATTGTAAACAAAAAACTTCTAGTCATTATACCTATATGTTACATGAATGCATTCACTTTGTAGAGTGTTTGTTGTTGCCTCTAGCTTTAAACATGTTTTCTCCTCGTAAAAGTCATTGTAAAGCTTTCTTTCCTAAATGCATAAAAAATTCAATATACTAATGAAATACAGTGTTCCAGGTTAGGGTTAGGTTTAGGGTTAGGGTTAGTGTTAGGGTGAAGGTTAGGGTTAGGGTTAGGGTTAGGGTTAGGGTTAGGGTTAGGGTTAGGGTTAGGGTTAGGGTTAGGGTTAGGGAAATTATACTTTTAAACGCATAGTGTTGCTAAATTACAATTTTAAATGCATAGTGTTTTAAAACTTACTGAGCATGTTAATTGTAAACTAAGAAACTTCTCATCATTAGACCTGAATGTAACATGAATGCATTCACTTTATAGTGTGTTTGGTGTTGCCTCTAGGTTTAAACTCGTTTTCTCCACGTAGTGGGCATTGTATAGCTTTCACTCTTAAATGCATTTGAAAATCCAATATACTAATGAAATATGGTGTTCTAGGTTAGTGTTAGGGTTAGGGTTAGGGTTAGGCTTAGGGATAGGTTTAGGTTTAGGCTTAGGTTTAGGTTTAGGGTTAGGGTTTGGGTTAGGGTTAGGGTTAGTTTTAGGGTTATGGTTAGGGTTAGGGTTAGGGAAACTACACTTTAAAAAGCATAGTTCTGCTAAATTGCACTTTTAAATGCCTAGTGTTTTAAAGCTTACTGAACGTGTTCATTGTAAACGGAAAACATCTTGTCATTAGACCTGAATGTTAAATGAATCCCTTCACTCTTAATCCAAAATACTAATGAAATACGGTGTTCCAAGTTAGGATTAGGGTCAGTGTTAGAGTGAGGGTTAGGGTTAGTGTTAGGGTTAGGGTTAGGGTTAGGGTTTGGGTTAGGGTTAGGGTTAGGGTTAGGGTTAGTGTTAGGATAGGGTTAGGGATAGGGTTAGGGTTATTTTTAGGGTTAGGTTTAGCATTAGGGTTAAGGTTAGGTTTAGGGTTAGAGTTAGGGTTAGGGAAATTATACTTTTAAACGCTTAGTGTTGCTAAATTACACTTTTAAATGCATAGTGTTTTAAAACTTACTGAACTTGTTAATTGTAAACGAAGAAACTTCTCGTCATTAGAATTGAATGTAACATGAATGCATTCACTTTATAGTGTGTTTGGTTTTGCCTCTAGGTTTAAACTCATTTTCTCCACGTAATGGTCATTTTATACCTTTCACTCTTAAATGCACTTGAAAATCCAATATACTAGTGAAATACGGTGTTCTAGGTTAGGGTTAGGGTTAGGGATTGGTTTAGGTTTAGGCTTAGGATTAGGCTTAGGGTTAGGGGTTGGGTTAGTGTTAGGATTAGGGTTATAGTTAGGGTTAGGGTTAGGGAAATTACACTTTAAAACGCATAGTGTTGCTAAATTACACTTTTAAATGCATTGTATTTTAAAACTTAATGAACGTGTTAATTGTAAATGAAAAATGTCTAGTCATTAGACCTGAATGTAACATGAATGCATTCACTTTATTGAGTGTTTGCTGTTGCCTCTAGGTTTAAACATGTTTTCTCCTTGTCAACGGCATTGTAAAGCTTTCACTCCTAAATGCATATGAAAATCCAAAATACTAATCAAATATGGTGTTCCAGGTTAAGGTTAGGGTCAGGTTTAGAGTTAGGGTTAGGGTTAGGGTTAGGGTTAGGGTTAGGGTTAGCGTTAGGGTTAGGGTTAGAGTTAGGGAAATTATATTTTAAATGCATAGTGTTGCTTTCTTACACTTTTAAACGCATAGTGTTTTAAAACTTACTGAACATGTTAATTGTAAATTAAGAAATTTTCGAAATTAGACCTGAATGTAACAGGAATGCATTCACTGTGTAGTTTGTTTGGTGTTGCCTCTAGGTTTAAACACGTTTTCTCCTCATAAAAGAGATTGTACAACTTTCTTTCTTAAATGAAAATGAAAATCCAATATACTTATGAAATACGTTGTTCTAGGTTAGGGTTAGGCTTAGGTTTAGGGTTAGGTTTAGGTTTAGGTTTAGGGTTAGGGTTAGTGGTAGTGTTAGGGCTAGGGTTAGAGTTAGGGTTAGGGAAATTACACTTTAAATGCATAGTTTTGCTAAATTACACTTGTAAAACCATAGTGTTTTAAAACTTACTGAAGGTGTTAATTGTAATCAACGAAACTTCTTGTTATTAGACCTGAATGTAACATGAATGCATTACCTTAGTAATACGTTTGATATTGCCTGTAGGTTTAAACACGTTTTCTCCTTGTAAAGAGGTTAGGGTTAGGGTTAGGGTTAGGGTTAGGGTTAGGGTTAGGGTTAGGGTTAGGGTTAGGGTTAGGGTTAGGGTTAGGGTTAGGGTTAGGGTTAGGGAAATTATACTTTTAAACGCATAGTGTTGCTAAATTACACTTTTAAATGCATGGTGTTTTAAAACTTACTGAACGTGTTAATTGTAAACAAAAAACTTCTAGTCATTAGACCTGAATGTTACATGAATCCATTCACTTTGTAGAGTGTTTGGTGTTGCCTCCAGTTTTAAACATGTTTTCTCCTCATAAAGGTCATTGTACAGGTTTCTTTCCTAAATGCATAAGAAAATTCAATATACTAATGAAATACAGTGTTCCAGGTTAGGTTTATGTTTAGGTTTAGGGTTAGGGTTAGGGTTAGGATTAGGGTTTGGGTTAGGGTTAGGGTTAGGGATAGGGTTAGGGTTAGGGTTAGAGTTATGGTTAGGATTAGGGTTATCATTCGGGTTAGGGTTAGGTTTAGGATTAGAGTTAGGGTTAGGGAAATTATACTTTTAAATGCATAGTGTTTGCTAAACTACACTTTTAAATGCATAGTATTTTAACACTTACTGAACATGTTAATTGTAAACTAAGAAACTTCTTGTCATTAGACCTGAATGTAACATGAATGCATTCACTTTGTAGTGTGTTTGGTGTTGCCTCTAGGTTTAAACTCGTTTTCTCCACCTAATGGGAATTGTATAGCTTTCACTCTTAAATGCATTTGAAAATCCAATATACTAATGAAATATGGTGTTCTAGGTTAGGGTTAGGGTTAGGGTTAGGCTTAGGGATAGGTTTAGGTTTAGGCTTAGGATTAGGTTATGGTTAGGGTTTTGTTTAGGGTTAGGATTAGGGTTATGGTTATGGTTAGGGTTAGGGAAATTACACTTTAAAAAGCATAGTGTTGCTAAATTGCACTTTTAAACGCATAGTGTTTTAAACCTTACTGAACGTGTTCATTGTAAACGGAAAATGTCTTGTAATTAGACCTGAATGTTACATGAATCCATTCACTCTTTAGAGTTGTTGGTGTTGCCTCTAGTTTTAAACATGTTTTCTCCTTGTCAAGGGCATTTTAAAGCTTTCACTCTTTAATGCATATGAAAATCCAAAATACTAATGAAATAAGGTTGTCCAGGTTAGGGTTAGGGTCAGCGTTAGAGTGAGGGTTAGGGTTAGGGTTAGGGTTAGGGTTAGGGTTAGGGTTAGGGTTAGGGTTAGGGTTAGGGTTAGGGTTAGGGTTAGGGTTAGGGTTAGGGAAATTACACTTTTAAACGCATAGTGTTGCTAAATTACACTTTTAAACGCACAGTGTTTTAAAACTTACTGAAGGTGTTATTTGTAATCAAAGAAACTTCTTGTCATTAGACCTGAATGTAACATGAATGCATTCCCTTAGTAATATGTTTGGTATTGCCTGTAGGTTTAAACACATTTTCTCCTCGTAAAGGGGTTAGGGTTAGGGGTAGGATTAGGTTTAGGCTTAGGGAAATTTCACTTTTAAACGCATAGTGTTGCTAAATTACACTTTTAAAGGCATAGTGTTTTAAAACTTACTAAATATGTTAATTGTAAATGAAGAAATTCTTATCATCAGACCTGAATACAACACGATTATATTCACTTTGTATTGTGTTTGGTGTTGCCTCTAGGTTTAAACTCGTTTTCTCCTCATAAAAGGCATTGTACAGCTTTCTCTCTAAAATGCATATGAAAATCCAATATACTAATGAAATACGTAGTTCTAGGTTAGGGTTAGGGTTAGGGTTAGGGTTAGGGTTAGGGTTAGGGTTAGGGTTAGGGTTAGGGTTAGGGTTAGGGTTAGGGTTAGTGTTAGGGAAATTACACTTTTAAACACATAGTGTTGCTAAATTACAATTTTAAATGCATAGTGTTTTAAAACTTACTGAACTTGTTAATTGTAAACGAAGAAACTTCTCGTCATTAGAACTTAATGTAACATGAATGCATTCAGTTTATAGTGTGTTTGGTTTTGCCTCTAGGTTTAAACTCGTTTTCTCCACATAATGGGTATTGTATAGCTTTCACTCTTAAATGAAATTGAAAATCCAATATACTAATGAAATACGGTGTTCTAGGTTAGGGTTAGGATTAGGGTTAGGCTTAGGGATAGGTTTAGGTTTAGGCTTAGGATTAGGCTTAGGGTTAGGGTTTGGGATAGGGTTAGGATTAGGGTTATGGTTAGGGTTAGAGTTAGGGAAATTACACTTTAAAACGCATAGTGTTGCTAAATTACACTTTTAAATGCATTGTGTTTTAAAACTTAACAAACGTGTTAATTGTAAATGAAAAATGTCTTGTCATTAGACCTGAATGTAACATGAATGCATTCACTTTATAGAGTGTTTGCTGTTTCCTCTAGGTTTAAACATGTTTTCTCCTTGTCAACAGCATTGTACAGCTTTCACTCCTAAATGCATATGAAAATCCAAAATACTAATCAAATACGGTGTTCCAGGTTAGGGTTAGGGTCAGGGTTAGAGTTAGGGTTAGGGTTAGGGTTAGGGTTAGGGTTAGGGTTAGGGTTAGGGTTAGGGTTAGGGTTAGGGTTAGGGTTAGGGTTAGGGTTAGGGTTAGAGTTAGGGAAAGTATACTTTTAAATGCATAGTGTTGCTAAATTACCCTTTTAAACGCATAGTGTTTTAATACTCACTGAACATGTTAATTGTAAAATAAGAAATTTTCGAAATTAGACCTGAATGTAACAGGAATGCATTCACTGTGTAGTTTGTTTGGTGTTGCCTCTAGGTTTAAACACGTTTTCTCCTCATAAAAGGCATTGTACAACTTTCTTTCTTAAATGAAAATGAAAATCCAATATACTTATGAAATACGTTGTTCTAGGTTAGGGTTAGGCTTAGGTTTAGGGTTAGGTTTAGGTTTAGGTTTAGGGTTAGGGTTAGTGTTAGGGTTAGGGTTAGGGAAATTACACTTTTAAACGCATAGTGTTGCTAAATTACACTTTTAAACGCAAGGTGTTTTAAAACTTACTGAACATGTTAATTGTAAACAAAAAACTTCTAGTCATTATACCTATATGTTACATCAATGCATTCACTTTGTAGAGTGTGTGTTGTTGCCTCTAGCTTTAAACATGTTTTCTCCTCGTAAAAGGCATTGTACAGCTTTTTCTCTTAAATGCATATGAAAATCCAATATACTAATGAAATACGTAGTTCTAGGTTAGGGTTAGGGTTAGGGTTAGGGTTAGGGTTAGGGTTAGGGTTAGTGTTAGTGTTAGGTTTAGGGTTAGGGTTAGGGTTATCTTTAGGGTTAGGGTTAGCGTTAGGGTTCGGTTTATGGTTATGGTTATGGTTATGGTTATGGTTATGGTTATGGTTATGAGTAGAGTAAGGGTTAGGGTTAGGGTAAGGATTAGGGTTAGCATTAGGGTTAGGGTTAGGTTTAGGGTTAGAGTTAGGGTTAGGATAATTACACTTTTAAACGCATGGTGTTGCTAAATTACAATTTTAAATGCATTGTGTTTTAAAACTTACTGTACTTGTTAAGTGTAAACGAAGAAATTTCTTGTCATTAGACCTGAATGTAACATTAATGCATTCACTTTATAGTGTGTTTGGTGTTGCCTCTAGGTTTAAACTCGTTTTCTCCACGTAATGGGCATTGTATAGCTTTCACTCTTAAATGCATTTGAAAATCCAATATACTAATGAAATAAGGTGTTCTTGGTTAAGGTTAGGCTTAGGCTTAGGGTTAGGGTTAGGGTTAGGGTTAGGGTTATGCTTAGGGATAGGTTTAGATTTAGGCTTAGGATTTGGCTTAGGGTTAGGTTTTGGGTTAGGGTTAGAGTTAGGGTTAGGTTTAGGGTTAGGGTTAGGGTTAGGGTTAGGGAAATTATACTTTAAAACGCATAGTGTTGCTAAATTGCTCTTTTAAATGCATAGTGTTTTAAAACTTACTGAACTTGTTAATTATAAACGAAGAAACTTCTCGTCATTAGAACTGAATGTAACATCAATGCATTCACTTTATAGTGTGTTTGGTTTTGCCTCGAGGTTTAAATTTGTTTTCTCCATGTAATTGGCATTGTATAGCTTTCACTCTTAAATGCATTTGAAAATCCAATATACTAATGAAATAAGGTGTTCTAGGTTATGGTTAGGCTTAGGGATAGGTTTAGGTTTAGGTTTAGGATTAGACTTAGGGTTAGGGGTTGGGTTAGAGTTAGGATTAGGGTTATGGTTAGGGTTAGGGTTAGGGAAATTACACTTTAAAACGCATAGTGTTGCTAAATTCCACTTTTAAATGCATAGCATTTTAAAACTTAAGTAACGTGTTAATTGTAAATAAAAAATGTCATGTCATTAGACCTGAATGTAACATGAATGTATTCACTTTATAGAGTGTTTGGTGTTGCCTCTAGGTTTAAACATGCTTTCTCCTTGTCAACGGCATTGTACAGCTTTCACTCTTAAATGCATATGAAAATCCAAAATACTAATCAAATATGGTGTTCCAGGTTAGGTTTAGGGTCAGCGTTAGAGTTAGGGTTAGGGTGAGGGTTAGGGTTAGCGTTAGGGTTAGGGTTAGGGTTAGGGTTAGGTTTAGGGTCAGGGTTAGGGTTAGGGTTAGGGTTAGGGTTAGGTTTAGGGTCAGGGTTAGGGTTAGGGTTAGGGTTAGTGTTAGAGTTAGGGAAATTACAATTTTAAATGCATAGTGTTGCTAAATTACACTTTTAAATGCATAGTGTTTTTTTTAATTTTTATTTTCTATATTCTATGTTTACATTCCAAAGGCTTTCCCCTTTCCCAGTTCCCACCCACCATAGTTCCCATAGTTCCTGTCACCCCCAACTATTCCCCAATCGTCCCCCCCTCGGTTTCTTTACTAAACTGGATGCAATCTTTACAGGCCCAGGGTCCTCTCCTTTCTTCTTCTTGGGAATCATTTGACTTGCTATTTGTGTCTTGAGTATTTAGGGCTTCTGGGCTCATTAATATCCACTTATCAGTGATTGCATTTCATGTGCATTCTTTTGTGATTGGGTTAATTCACTCAGGATGATATTTTCCAGGTCTAACCATTTACCTACAAATTGCATGAATTCATTATTTTTAATTGCTGAGTAGTATTCCATTGTATAAATATACCACATTTTCTGTATCCATTCCTCCTTTGAGTTATATTTGGGCTCCTTCCAATTTCTGGCTAATATAAACAAGGCTGCTATAAACATAGTGGAGCATGTGTCTTTATTGCATGCAGGGGAATCCTCTGGGTATATGCACAGGAGTGGTATGCCAGGGTCCTCTGGAAGTGACATGCCCAATTTTCTGCTGAACCACCAAACTGATTTCCAGAGCGGTTTTACCATTTTGCAATCCCACCAACAGTGGAGGAGTGTTCCTCTTTCTCCACATCCTCGCCAGCACTTGTTGTCTCTTGAGTTTTCAATCTTAGCCATTCTGACTGGTGTGAGGTGGAATCTCAGGGTTGTTTTGATTAAACGCATAGTGTTTTAAAACTTACTGAACATGTTAATTGTTAATTAAGAAATTCTCGAAATTAGACCTGAATGTAACAGGAATGCATTCACTTTGTAGTTTGTTTGGTGTTGCCTCTAGTTTTAAACATGTTTTCTCCTCATAAAAGGCATTGTACAACTTTCCTAAGTGAAAATGAAAATCCAATATACTAATGAAATAAGTTGTTCTAGGTTAGGGTTAGGCTTAGGTTTAGGTTTAGGTTTAGGTTTAGGTTTAGGTTTAAGGTTAGGGTTAGTGTTAGTGTTAGGGTTATAGTTAGGGTTAGGGTTAGGGAAATTACATTTTTAAACGCAAATTTTGCTAAATTACACTTTTAAAACCATAGTGTTTTAAAACTTACTGAAGGTGTTAATTGTAATCAAAGAAACTTCTTGTCATTAGACCTGAATGTAACATGAATGCATTCCCTTAGTAATATGTTTGTTATTGCCTGTAGGTTTAAACACGTTTTCTCCTTGTAAAGGGGTTAGGGTTAGGGTTAGGGTTAGGCTTAGGGTTAGGGAAATTATACTTTTAAACGCATAGTTTTGCTAAA
>OZ030022.1:71900000-71915000 GCA_964023405.1 Apodemus agrarius
ACATGTTTCTCCTTGTAAAGGGGTTAGGGTTAGGGTTAGGGTTAGGTTTAGGGTTAGGGAAAATTCACTTTTAACGCATAGTGTTGCTAAATTACACTTTTAAAGGCATAGTGTTTTAAAACTTACTAAACATGTTAATTTTAAATGAAGAAATTCTTATCATTAGACCTGAATGTTAACATAAATTCATTCACTTTGTATTGTGTTTGGGTTGCCTTAGGTTTAAACTCGTTTTCTCCTCATAAAAGGCATAGTGTACTGCTAAATTAGACTCTTTAAATGCACATATGAAAATCCAACATACTAATGAAATACGTAGTTCTAGGTTAGGGTTAGGGTTAGGGTTAGGCTTAGGGATAGGTTTAGGTTTAGGCTTAGCATTAGGCTTAGGGTTAGCGTTTGGGATACGGTTAGGATTAAGGTTATGGTTAGGGTTAGGGTTAGGGAAATTACACTTTAAAACGCATAGTGTTGCTAAATTACACTTTTAAAGGCATAGTGTTTTAAAACTTACTAAACATGTTAATTTTAAATGAAGAAATTCTCATCATTAGACCTGAATGTAACATAAATTCATTCACTTTGTATTGTGTTTGGTGTTGCCTCTAGGTTTAAACTCGTTTTCTCCTCATAAAAGGCATTGTACTGCTTTCTCTCTTAAATGCATATGAAAATCCAATATACTAATGAAATACGTAGTTCTAGGTTAGGGTTAGGGTTAGGGTTAGGGTTAGGGTTAGGGTTAGGGTTAGGGTTAGGGTTAGGGTTAGGGTTAGGGTTAGGGTTAGGGTTAGCTTTAGGGTTAGGGTTAGGCTTAGGGTTAGGGTTAGGGTTATGTTTAGGGTTAGCTGTAGGGTTAGGGTTAGGTTTAGGGTTAGGGAAATTACACTTTTAAACGCATAGTGTTGCTAAATTACAATTTTAAATGCATAGTGTTTTAAAACTTACTGATCTTGTTAATTGTAAACGAAGAAATTTCTCGTCTTTAGACCTGAATGTTACATGAATGCATTCACTTTATAGTGTGTTTGGTGTTGCCTCTAGGTTTAAATTCGTTTTCTCCATGTAATGTGCATTGTATAGCTTTCACTCTTAAATGCATTTGAAAATCCAATATACTAGTGAAATAAGGTGTTCTAGGTTAGGGTTAGAGTTAGGGTTAGGCTTAGGGATAGGTTTAGGTTTAGGCTTAGGCTTAGGATTAGGCTTAGGGTTAGGGTTTGGGTTAGGGTTAGGGTTAGGTTTAGGGTTATGGTTATGGTTAGGGTTAGGGAAATTACACTTTAAAACTCATAGTGTTGCTAAATTTCTCTTTTAAACGCATAGTGTTTTAAAACTTACTGAATGTGTTAATTGTAAACGAAAACCTCTTGTCATTAGACCTGATTGTTACAAGAATCCATTCACTCTTTACGTTTTTGGTGTTGCCTCTTGTTTTAATCATGTTTTCTCCTTGTCAAGGGCATTGTACAGAGGGCTGGAGAGGTGGCTCAGTGGTTAAGAGTACCGATTGCTCTTGTGATGGTGGCTCACAACCATCCGTAATGGGATATGACGCCCTCTTCTGGTGTGTCTGAAAAGAGCAATGGTGTGTACTCATATATATAAAATAAATTAATCTTTTTTTTTTTAAAGGGCATTGTACAGCTTTCTCTCCTAAATGCATATGAAAATCCAAAATACTAATGAAATATGGTGTTCCAGGTTAGGGTTAGGGTCAGTGTTAGAGTGAGGGTTAGGGTTAGTGTTAGTGTTAGGGTTAGGGTTAGGGTTAGGGTTAGGGTTAGGGTTAGGGTTAGGGTTAGGGTTAGGGTTAGAGTTAGCGTTAGGGTTAGGGTTAGGTTTAGGGTTAGAGTAGGGTTAGGGAAATTACACTTTTAAACTCATAGTGTTTTAAAACTTACTGAACGTGTTAATTGTAAACGAAGAAACTTCTCATCATTAGACCTGAATGTAACATGAAGTCATTCACTTTATAGAGTGTTTGGTGTTGCCTCTAAGTTTAAACTCGTTTTCTCCATGTAATGGGCATTGTATAGCTTTCACTCAAATGAATTTGAAAATCCAATATACTAATGAAATACGGTGTTATAGGTTTGCGTTAGGGTTAGGGTTATGCTTAGGCTTAGGGTTAGGTTTAGGTTTAGGCTTAGGATTAGATTTACGGTTAGGGTTTGGGTTAGGGTTAGGGTTAGGTTTAGGGTTAGGGTTAGGGTTAGGGTTAGGGTTAGGGTTAGGGTTAGGGTTAGGGTTAGGGTTAGGGAAATTACACTTTAAAACACATAGTGTTGCTAAATTACACTTTTAAATGAATAATGTTTTAAAACTTACTGAATGTGTTAATTGTAAACAAAAAACTTCTAGTCATTAGACCTGAATGTTACATGAATCCATTCACTTCTTAGAGTTTTCGGTGTTGCCTCTAATTTTAAGCATGTTTTCTCCTTGTCAAGAGCATTGTATAGCTTTCATTCCTAAATGCATATGAAAATCCAACATACTAATGAAATATGATGTTCCAGGTTAGGGTAAGGGTCAGTGTTAGAGTTAGGGTTAGGGTTAGGGTTAGGGTTGAGGGTTAAGGTTAGGTTAGGGTTAGGGTTAGGGTTAGGGTTAGCATTAGGGTTAGGTTTAGGGTTAGAGTTAGGGTTAGGAAAATTATACTTTTAAATGCATAGTGTTGCTAAATTACACTTTTAAACGCCTAGTGTTTTAAAACTTACTGAGCATGTTAATTGTAAATGACGAAATTCTTGAAATTAGACCTGAATGTAACAGTTGTAGTGTGTTTGTTATTGGGTCTAGGTTTAAACACGTTTTCTCATAAAAGGCATTGTACAACTTTCTTTCTTAAATGAAAATGAAAATCCAATATACTAATGAAATACGTTGTTCTAGGTTAGGGTTAGGGTTAGGGTTAGGGTTAGGGTTAGGGTTAGGGTTAGGGTTAGGGTTAGGGTTAGGGTTAGGGTTAGGGAAATTACACTTTAAAACACATAGTGTTGTTAAATTACACTTTTAAACGAATAATGTTTTAAAACTTACTGAATGTGTTAATTGTAAACAAAAAACTTCTAGTCATTCGACCTGAATGTTACATGAATCTATTCACTTCTTAGAGTTTTTGGTGTTGCCTCTAATTTTAAGCATGTTTTCTCATTGTCAAGAGCATTGTATAGCTTTCATTCCTAAATGCATATGAAAATCCAACATACTAATGAAATATGGTGTTCCAGGTTAGGGTAAGGGTCAGTGTTAGAGTTAGGGTTAGGGTTAGGGTTAGGGTTAGGGTTAAGGTTAGGTTAGGGTTAGGGTTAGGGTTAGGGTTAGGGTTAGCATTAGGGTTAGGTTTAGGGTTAGAGTTAGGGTTAGGAAAATTATACTTTTAAATGCATAGTGTTGCTAAATTACACTTTTAAACGCCTAGTGTTTTAAAACTTACTGAGCATGTTAATTGTAAATGACGAAATTCTTGAAATTAGACCTGAATGTAACAGTTGTAGTGTGTTTGTTATTGGGTCTAGGTTTAAACACGTTTTCTCATAAAAGGCATTGTACAACTTTCTTTCTTAAATGAAAATGAAAATCCAATATACTAATGAAATACGTTGTTGTAGGTTAGGGTTAGGGTTAGGGTTAGGGTTAGGGTTAGGGTTAGGGTTAGGGTTAGGGTTAGGGTTAGGGTTAGGGAAATTACACTTTAAAACACATAGTGTTGCTAAATTACACTTTTAAACGAATAATGTTTTAAAACTTACTGAATGTGTTAATTGTAAACAAAAAACTTCTAGTCATTAGACCTGAATGTTACATGAATCTATTCACTTCTTAGAGTTTTTGGTGTTGCCTCTAATTTTAAGCATGTTTTCTCATTGTCAAGAGCATTGTATAGCTTTCATTCCTAAATGCATATGAAAATCCAACATACTAATGAAATATGGTGTTCCAGGTTAGGGTAAGGGTCAGTGTTAGAGTTAGGGTTAGGGTTAGGGTTAGGGTTAGTGTTAAGGTTAGGTTAGGGTTAGGGTTAAGGTTAGGGTTAGCATTAGGGTTAGGTTTAGGGTTAGAGTTAGGGTTAGGAAAATTATACTTTTAAACGCATTGTGTTGCTAAATTACACTTTTAAACGCCTAGTGTTTTAAAACTTACTGAACATGTTAATTGTAAATGACAAAATTCTTGAAATTAGACCTGAATGTAACAGTTGTAGTGTGTTTGGTATTGGGTCTAGGTTTAAACACGTTTTCTCATAAAAGGCATTGTACAACTTTCTTTCTTAAATGAAAATGAAAATCCAATATACTAATGAAATACGTTGTTCTAGGTTAGGGTTAGGGTTAGGGTTAGGGTTAGGGTTAGTGTTAGGGTTAGGGTTAGGGTTAGTGTTAGGGTTAGGGTTAGGGTTAGGGTTAGAGTTAGGGAAATTACACTTTTAAACGCATAGTGTTGCTAAATTACACTTTTAAACGCATAGTGTTTTAAAACTTACTGAAGGTGTTAATTGTAATCAAAGAATGTTCTTGTCATTAGACCTGAATGTAACATGAATGCATTCCCTTAGTAATATATTTGGTATTTCCTGTAGGTTTAAACACGTTTTCACCTTGTAAAGGGGTTACGGTTAGGGTTAGGGTTAGGTTTAGGGTTAGGGAAATTACACTTTTAAACGCATAGTGTTGCTAAATTACTCTTTTGAACGCATAGTGTTTTAAAACTTATTGAACATGTTAATTGTAAATGCAGAAATTCTCATCATTAGACCTGAATGCAACATGATCGTATTCGCTTTGTATTTGTTTGGTGTTGCCTCTAGGTTTAAACTCGTTTTTTCCTCATAAAAGGCATTGTACAGCTTTCTCTCTTAAATGCATATGAAAATCCAATATACTAATGAAATACGTTGTTCTAGGTTAGGGTTAGGGTTAGGGTTAGGGTTAGGGTTAGGGTTAGGGTTAGGGTTAGGGTTAGGGTTAGGGTTAGGGTTAGGGAAATTACAATTTTAAAAGCATAGTGTTGCTAAATTATACTTTTAAGCGCATAGTGTTTAAAAACTTTCTGAAAGTGTTAATTGTAAACAAAAAACTTCTAGTCATTAGACCTGAATGTAACATGAATGCATTCACTTTGTAGTGTGTTTGGTGTTGCCTCTAGGTATAAATACACGTTTTCTCCTCATAAAGGGCATTGTACAGCTTTCTCTCTTAAATGCATATGAAAATCCAATATACTCATTAAATACGGTGTTCTAGGTTAGGGTTAGGGTTAGGGTTCTGGTCAGGGTTAGGGTTATGGTTATGGTTAGGGTTAGGGTTAGGTTTAGGGTTAGGGAAATTTCACTTTTAAACGCATACTGTTGCAAAATTACACTTTTAATTGCATAAAGATGTAAAACATGCTGAACATGTTATTTGTAAACGAAGAAACTTCTCGTCATAAGACATGAATGCATTCACTTTGTAGTGTGTTTGGTGTTGCCTCTAGGTTTAAACATGTTTTCTCCTCATAAAGGGCATTGTACAGCTTTCTGTCCTAAATGCATAAGAAAATCTAATATACTAATAAAATACAGTGTTCTATGTTAGGGTTTGCTTTAGTGTTAGAATTAGGGTTAGGGATAGGGAAATTACACTTTCAAACGAATAGTGTTTCTAAATTACACTTTTAAATGCATAGTGTTTTAAAACTTAGTGAACGTGTTAATTGTAAACAAAAAACTTCTAGTCATTAGACCTGAATGTTACATGAATGCATTCACTTTGTAGAGTGTTTGGTGTTGCCTCTAGGTTTAAACATGTTTTCTCCTCGTAAAGGTCATTGTACAGCTTTCTCTTCTAAATGCATAAGAAAATCCAATATACTAATGAAATACGGTGTTCCAGGTTAGGTTTAGGTTTAGGTTTAGGGTTAGGGTTAGGTTTGGAGTTAGGTTTGGGGTTAGGTTTAGGGTTAGGGTTAGGGTTAGGGTTAGGGTTAGGGTTAGGGTTAGGGTTAGGGTTAGGGTTAGGGTTAGGTTTATGTTAGGTTTAGGGTAAGGGTCAGCATTAGAGTTAGGGTTAGGGTTAGGGTTAGGGTTAGGGTTAGAGTTAGGGTTAGAGTTAGGGAAATTACACTTTTAAACGCATAGTGTTGCTAAATTACACTTTTAAATGCATGGTGTTTTAAAACTTACTGAACGTGTTAATTGTAAACAAAAAACTTCTAGTCATTAGACCTATATGTTACCTGAATGTATTCACTTTGTAGAGTGGTTGTGGTTCCCTCTAGGTTTAAACATGTTTTCTCCTCGTAAAGGTCATTGTACAGCTTTCTCTCCTAAATGCATAAGAAAATCCAATATACTAATGAAATACGGTGTTCCAGGTTAGGGTTAGGTTTAGGTTTAGGGTTAGGGTTAGGTTTGGGGTTAGGTTTGGGGTTAGGTTTAGGGTTAGGGTTAGGGTTAGGGTTAGGGTTAGCGTTAGGGTTAGGGTTAGGGTTAGGGTTAGGGTTAGGGTTAGGGTTAGGGTTAGGGTTAGGGTTAGGGTTAGGGTTAGGGTTAGGTTTATGTTAGGTTTAGGGTAAGGGTCAGCTTTAGAGTTAGGGTTAGGGTTAGGGTTAGGGTTAGGGTTAGGGTTAGGGTTAGGGTAGAGTTAGGGAAATTACACTTTTAAATGCATAGTGTTGCTAAAGTACACTTTTAAATGCTTAGTGTTTTAAAACGTACTGAACATGTTAATTGTAAATTAAGAAATTCTCAAAATTAGACCTGAATGTAACAGGAATGCATTCACTTTGTAGTTTGTTTGGTGTTGCCTCTAGGTTTAAACACGTTTTCTCCTCATAAAAGGCCTTGTACAACTTTCTTTCTTAAATGAAAATGAAAATCCCATATACTAATGAAATACATTGTTCTAGGTTAGGGTTAGGCTTAGGTTTAGGTTTAGGTTTAGGTTTAGGTTTATGTTTAGGTTTATGTTTAGGTTTATGTTTAGGTTTAGGGTTAGGGTTAGTGTTAGTGTTAGTGTTATTGTTAGGGTTAGGGTTAGGGTCAGCGTTAGGGTTAGGGTTAGGGTTAGGGTTAGGGTTAGGGTTAGGGAAATTACACTTTTAAAGACATAGTTTTGCTAAACTACACTTTTAAAACCATAGTGTTTTAAAACTTACTGAAGGTGTTAATTGTAATCAAAGAAACTTCTTGTCATTAGACCTGAATGTAACATGAATGCATTCCCTTATTAATATGTTTGTTATTGCCTGTAGGTTTAAACATGTTTTCTCCTCATAAAGGGGTTAGGGTTAGGGTTAGGGTTAGGTTTAGGGTTAGGGAAATTTCACTTTTAAACGCATAGTGTTGCTTAATTACACTGTTAAACGCATAGTGTTTTAAAACTTACTGAACATGTTAATTGTAAATGAAGAAATTCTCATCATTAGACTTGAATGCAACATGATTGTATTCACTTTGTATTGTGTTTGGTGTTGCCTCTAGGTTTAAACTCGTTTTCTCCTCATAAAAGGCATTGTACAGCTTTCTCTCTTAAATGCATATGAACATCCAATATAATAATGAAATATGGTTTTCTAGGTTAGGTTTTTGGTTAGGTTTAGGGTTAGGGTTAGGTTTATGGTTATGGTTAGGGTTAGGGTTAGTGTTAGGGTTAGGGAAATTACACTTTTAAATGCAAAATGTTGCTAAGTTACACTTTTAAAAGCATAGTGTTTTAAAACTTACTGAACGTGTTAATTGTAAACAAAGAAACTTCTTGTCATTAGACCTGAATGTAACATGAATTCATTCACTTTATAGTGTGTTTGGTGTTGCCTCTCGTTTTAAATTCATTTTCTCCTCATAATGGGCATTGTTTAGCTTTCTCTCTTAAATGCATATGAAAATCCAATATACTAATGAAATATGGTGTTCTAGGTTAGGGTTAGGGTTAGGGGTAGGTTTAGGGATAGGATTAAGGTTCGGGTTCGTGTTAGGGTTACGGTTTGGGAAATTACACTTTTAAATGCATCCCGTTGCTAAATTACACTTTTAAACGCATAGTGTTTTAAAACTTACTGAATGCATTCAATTTGTAGTGTGTTTGGTGTTGCCTCTAGGTTTAAACACGTTTTCTCCCCTTGAAACGAGTTGAACAGCTTTCTTTCATAAATGCATATGAAAATCAAATATAATAAAGAAATACAGTGTTCCAGGGTAAAGACAATCACAAAGTAATAAGAACTTTGTATATGCAGGTAGAAGTTTTCAAACATTGTGCGAAATGATTTGCTTGTTGTTAGATTAGTCATATAAATGCATCGTGTTTTAAAACTTATTGAACTTATTATTTGTAAAAGACCACACGTCTTATCATTACATCTGAATGTAACATGAATGCATTCACGTTGTAGTATATTTGGTGTTGCGTCTATGTTTAAACACTTTTGCTCCAAGTAAACTGGATTGTACAGCTTTCTCTCATAAATGCATATGGAACCCTAAACACTATGGAAATACAGTGTTCCCAAGTAAAGATAATCACATACTAGTAAGAACTTTGTATGTGCAGTTAGTAGTTAAAATACCTTGTGTGAAATGTTCTCGTTTTCTTCTAAATTAATTGTTTAAACGCAGAGTGTTTTAAAACTTACTGAACGTGTTAATTGTAAACGAACAAACATCTCATTTTTAGACCTTAGTGTAACATTAATGCAAACGGTTTGTAGTGTATTTGTGGGCGTCTAGGTTTAAAGAGGTTTCTTTTACTTAAACATCATTGTACAGCTTTCTTCATAAATGCATATGAAAATCATATATCCTAATGAAATAGCGTGTTCCCAAGTAAAGGCAATCACATATAAGTAAGAACCTTGTATGTGCAGTTAGTAGTTAAAACACCTTGTGTGAAATGTTCTCGCTTTCTGTAAAATTGTTTGTTTAAATGCATGGTGTTTAAAACTTACTGAACCTGTTAATTGTCAAAGAACAAACTTCTGAGTCATTAGACCTGAATGTAACATGAATACATTCACATTGCAGTGTGTTTGGTCTTGCATCTAGGTTTAAACACGTTTCTACTATGTAATCTGCATTGTACAGCTTTCTCTGATAAATGCATATGAAAATCAAATGTAAGATTGAAATAGAGTGTTCACGTGTAAAGAAAATCACTTACTAGTAAGAACTTTAATAGTTATCATACATTGTGCAAAATGTTCTCATTTTCTGTTCAAATAGTTGTTTAAATGCATAATATTTTAACATTTACTGACCTGTTAATTGTAAAAGAACAAACTTCTCATTTTAGAGCTGAATGTCACATGAATGCATTCACTTTGTAGTGTGTTTGGTGTTTCCTCTAGGTGTTAATACACGTTTTCTCCTCATAAAGGGCATTGTACAGCTTTCTCTCTTAAATGCATATGAAAATCCAATATACTAATGAAATACGGTGTTCTAGGTTAGGGTTAGGGTTAGGGTTAGGGTTAGGGTTAGGGTTAGGGTTAGGGTTAGGGTTAGGGTTAGGGTTAGGGTTAGGGTTATGGTTATGGTTGGTTAGGGTTAGGATTGGGGTTAGGGTTAGGGTTAGGGTTAGCATTAGGGTTAGGGTTAGGTTTAGGGTTAGAGTTAGGGTTAGGGACATTACACTTTTAAACGCATAGTCTTGCTAAATTACACTTTTAAATGCATAGTGTTTTAAAACTTACTGAACGTGTTAATTGTAAACAAAAAAAACTTCTAATTATTAGACATGTATGTTACATGAATCCATTCACTTTTTAGAGTGTTTGGTGTTGCCTCTAGGTTTAAATTCGTTTTTTCCACGTAATGGGCATTGTATAGCTTTCTCTCTTAAATGCATATGAAAATCCAATATACTAATGAAATATGATGTTCTTGGTTAGGGTTAGGGCTAGGCATAGGCTTAGGGTTAGGCTAAGGATTAGATTTAGGGTTAGGGTTAGGGTTAGGGTTAGGGTTAGGGTTTGGGTTAGTGTTAGGTTTAGGGTTATGGAAATTACACTTTTAAATGCATCGCATTGCTAAATTACACTTTTAAATGCATAGTGTTTTAAAACTTACTGAACATTTTAGTTGTAAACCAAGAAACGTCTCGTCATTAGACCTGGATGTAACATGAATGCATTCAATTTGTAGTGTGTTTGGTGTTGCCTCTAGGTTTAAACATGTTTTCTCCCCTTGAACTGCGTTGAATAGCTTTCTTTCATAAATGCATATCAAAATCATATATACTAAAGAAATACAGTGTTCCAGGGTAAAGACAATCACATAGTAGTAAGAACTTTGTATGTGCAGGTAGAAGTTTTCATACATTGTGCGAAATGATTTGCTTGTTGCTAGATTAGTCATATAAACTCATCGTGTTTTAAAACTTATTGAACTTGTTATTTATAAAAGACCAAACATCTTGTCATTACATCTGAATGTAACATGAATGCATTCACGTTGTAGTATATTTGGTGTTGCCTCTATGTTTAAACACGTTTGCTCCAGGTAAACTGCATTGTACAGCTTTCTCTTATAAATGCATATGGAACCCTATACACTATGGAAATACAGTGTTCCCAAGTAAAGATAATCACATACTAGTAAGAACTCTGTATATGCAGTAAGTAATTAAAATAACTTGTGTGAAATGTTCTAGTTTTCTTCTAAATTAATTGTTTAAACGCAGAGTGTTTTAAAACTTACTGAACGTGTTAATTGTAAACGAACAAACTTCTCGTTTTTAGACCTTAGTGTAACATTAATGCAAACGGTTTGTAGTGTATTTGGTGGGCGTCTAGGTTTAAAGAGGTTTCTTTTACTTAAACATCATTGTACAACTTTCTTTCATAAATGCATATGAAAATCATATATCCTAATGAAATAGAGTGTTCACAAGTAAAGGCAATCACATATAAGTAAGAACCTTGTATGTGCAGTTAGTAGTTAAAACACCTTGTGTGAAATGTTCTCGCTTTCTGTAAAATTATTTGTTTAAATGCATGGTGTTTAAAACTTACTGAACCTGTTAATTGTCAAAGAACAAACTTCTGAGTCATTAGACCTGAATGTAACATGAATACATTCACATTGCAGTGTGTTTGGTCTTTCATACATTGTGCGAAATGATTTGCTTGTTGCTAGATTAGTCATATAAACTCATCGTGTTTTAAAACTTATTGAACTTGTTATTTATAAAAGACCAAACATCTTGTCATTACATCTGAATGTAACATGAATGCATCCACGTTGTAGTATATTTGGTGTTGCCTCTATGTTTAAACACGTTTCTACTATGTAATCTGCATTGTACAGCTTTCTCTGATAAATGCATATGAAAATCAAATGTAAGATTGAAATAGAGTGTTCACGTGTAAAGAAAATCACCTGCTAGTTAGAACTTTAATAGTTATCATACATTGTGCGATATGTTCTTGTTTTCTGTTCAAATAGTTGTTTAAATGCATAATGTTTTAACATTTACTGACCTGTTAATTGAAAAAGAACAAACTTCTTGTTTTAGAGCTGAATGTCACATGAATGCATTCACTTTGTCAATTGTTGAGTGTTGTGTCTAGGCTTAAACTCGTATTCTCCTTGTAAACGGCATTGTACAGCTTTCTCTCATAAATGCATATGAAAATCCTATATACTATTGAAGTACAATGTTTCCAAGTAAAGGCCAATCACGTACTAATAAGAACTCTGTCTGTGCAATATCAAATGAACATACATTGTCTTATTCAGGGTTACTGTTTCTGCACAAACATCATGACCAAGAAGCAACTTGGGGAGGAAATGCTTTATTCAGCTTATACTTCCACACAGCTGTTCATCACTAAAGGAAGTAAGCACTGGCACTCAAGCAGGTCAGGAAGCAGGCGCTGATGCAGAGGCCAGGGAGGGATATTCCTTACTGGCTTGCTACCCCTGGCTTGCTCAGCTTGCCCAAAACCAGCAAGACATGGTACCACTCATAAGGGGCCTTCCCCACTTAATGGCTATCTGAGAAAATGCACGACAGCTGGATTTCATTGATGCACTTGCCAACCTGAAGCTACATTTCCTATGATAACTCCAGCCTGAATCAAGTTGACACACAAAACCAGCCAGTAAATACATTTGGGCAAAAGTTCTTGTTTCCTGCTAAATTACACTTTTAAATGCATAGTGTTTAAAAACTTACTGAACATGTTAATTGTAAACAAAGAAACTTCGCGTCATTAGACCTGAATGTAACATAAATTCATTCACTTTGTAGTGTGTTTGGTGTTGCCTCTAGGTGTAAATACACGTTTTCTCCTCATAAGGGGCATTGTACAGCCTTTTCTCTTAAATGCATATGAAAATCCAATATATTAATGAAATATGGTGTTCTAGGTTAGGGTTAGGGTTAGGGTTAGGGTCAGGGTTAGGGTTACAGTTAGGGTTAGGGTTAGGGTTAGGTTTATGGTTAGGGAAATTTCACTTGTAAACGCATACTGTTGCAAAATTACACTTTTAAATGCATAGAGCTTAAAACATGCTGAACGTGTTATTTGTAAACGATGAAACTTCTCGTCATTAGACCTGAATGCATTCACTTGCAGTGTGTTTGGTGTTGCCTCTAGGTGTAAATACACGTTTTCTCCTCATAAGGGGCATTGTACAGCTTTCTCTCTTAAATGCATATGAAAATCTAATATACTAATAAAATACAGTGTTCTAAGTTAGGGTTAGGTTTAGTGTTAGAGTTAGGGTTAGGGATAGGGTTAGGGTTAGGGAAATTACACTTTTAAATGCATAGTGTTGCTAAATTACACTTTTAAATGCATAATGTTTTAAAACTTACTGAACGTGTTAATTGTAAATCAAAAACTTCTAGTCATTAGACCTATATGTTACATGAATGCATTCACTTTGTAGAGTGTTTGGTGTTACCGCTAGGTTTAAGCATGTTTTCTCCTCGTAAAGGTCATTGTTACAGCTTTCTCTCCTAAATGCATAAGAAAATCCAATATACTAATGAAATATGGTGTTCCAGGTTAGGGTTAGGATTAGCGTTAGGGTTAAGGGTTAGGGTTAGGGTTAGGGTTAGGGTTAGGGTTAGGGTTAGGGTTAGGGTTAGGGTTAGGGTTAGGGTTAGGGTTAGGGTTAGGGTTAGGGTTAGGGTTAGGGTTAGAGTTAGCGTTAGGGTTAGGGTTAGGTTTAGGTTTAGAGTAGGGTTAGGGAAATTACACTTTTAAACTCATAGTGTTTTAAAACTTACTGAACGTGTTAATTGTAAACGAAGAAACTTCTCATCATTAGACCTGAATGTAACATGAAGTCATTCACTTTATAGAGTGTTTGGTGTTGCCTCTAAGTTTAAACTCGTTTTCTCCACGTAATGGGCATTGTATAGCTTTCACTCAAATGAATTTGAAAATCCAATATACTAATGAAATACGGTGTTATAGGTTTGCGTTAGGGTTAGGGTTATGCTTAGGCTTAGGGTTAGGTTTAGGTTTAGGCTTAGGATTAGATTTATGGTTAGGGTTTGGGTTAGGGTTAGGGTTAGGTTTAGGGTTAGGGTTAGGGTTAGGGTTAGGGAAATTACACTTTTAAATGGATAGTGTTGCTTAATTACACTTTTAAACGAATAATGTTTTAAAACTTACTGAATGTGTTAATTGTAAACAAAAAACTTCTAGTCATTAGACCTGAATGTTACATGAATCCATTCACTTCTTAGAGTTTTCGGTGTTGCCTCTAATTTTAAGCATGTTTTCTCCTTGTCAAGAGCATTGTATCGCTTTCATTCCTAAATGCATATGAAAATCCAACATACTAATGAAATATGGTGTTCCAGGTTAGGGTAAGGGTCAGTGTTAGAGTTAGGGTTAGGGTTAGGGTTAGGGTTAAGGTTAGGTTAGGGTTAGGGTTAGGGTTAGGGTTAGCATTAGGGTTAGGTTTAGGGTTAGAGTTAGGGTTAGGAAAATTATACTTTTAAACGCATAGTGTTGCTAAATTACACTTTTAAACGCCTAGTGTTTTAAAACTTACTGAACATGTTAATTGTAAATGACGAAATTCTTGAAATTAGACCTGAATGTAACAGTTGTAGTGTGTTTGGTATTGAGTCTAGGTTTAAACACGTTTTCTCATAAAAGGCATTGTACAACTTTCTTTCTTAAATGAAAATGAAAATCCAATATACTAATGAAATACGTTGTTCTAGGTTAGGGTTAGGGTTAGGGTTAGGGTTAGGGTTAGGGTTAGGTTTAGGTTTCAGGTTAGAGTTAGGGTTAGGGAAATTACACTTTTAAACGTATAGTGTTGCTAAATTACACTTTTAAACGCATAGTGTTTTAAAACTTACTGAAGGTATTAATTGTAATCAAAGAATCTTCTTGTCATTAGACCTGAATGTAACATGAATGCACTCCCTTAGTAATATGTTTGGTATTGCCTGTAGGTTTAAACATGCTTTCTCCTCGTAAAGGGGTTAGGGTTAGGGTTAGGGTTAGGGTTAGGATTAGGGTTAGGGAAATTACACTTTTAAATGGATAGTGTTGCTTAATTACACTTTTAAACGCATAATGTTTTAAAACTTACTGAACATGTTCATTGTAAATGAAGAAATTCTCATCATTTGACCTGAATGCAACATTATTGTATTCACTTTGTGTTGTGTTTGGTGTTGTCTCTAGGTTTAAACTCGTTTTCTCCTCATAAAAGGCATTGTACCGCAGTCTCTCTTAAATGAATATTAAAATCCAATATACTGATGAAATACGTTGTCCTAGGTTAGGGTTATGGTTATGGTTAGGTTTAGCTTTAGGGTTAGGGTTAGGTTTAGGGTTAGGGTTAGGGTTAGGGATAGGGTTAGCATTAGGGTAGGGTTAGTTTAGGGTTAGAGTTAGGGTTATTGAAATTACACTTTTAAACGCATAGTGTTGCTAAATTACACTTTTAAATGCATAGTGTTTTAAAACTTACTGAACGTGTTAATTGTAAACAAAGAAAATTCTAGTCATTAGATCTGAGTGTAACATGAATGCATT